>JARYHS010009186.1:249281145-249427368 GCA_031002005.1 Vandiemenella viatica
ACCTTGTCGCCTCGCCTGCTCCATTGTTCCACCCTCAACGGTCGAAATGGCAGTCTCTAGCCTTCAATATTTAAGCGTTCTGAGCCATGCGTCTACAGAAAATTAATTTATAATAAACTATACCTTTGGCCGCCCTGGTTTAAACATACATTTAACCTATCCAGACAACCCTCATTATTTATAATTTATTTACACGTTCCAAGATTAAATAATTAATAAACTTGAATATAATAAAAAAAAGGAAAAAAAGAAAGAAATATGAATATAATTAATAATGACTTGATTATATTCATTGTGGGTGACGCTGTCACACCACAAGATACACTTATGAATCATTATGTAAGACATTATATGATTCAGTAAGATCTAAAATGCACATATAAAATGTAAGTTCCGTAAATAAAACTATAATTTATCAAATTTATTGTTTTCTGAAAAAAAAACAAATTTAGAAAAAAAAACAGGGTGCTAGGGTTTTTTTTTCACAAAGCTGAAAAAAAACAATTTTTTTTTTCAATTTACAACACTAGTCCCAATCGACAGGGGCAATCCGGCAGGGACCCTGCAGATTGCCACGTTAGTAGGCTAATGTGTATGTTTGCTCCCGATATCGGGAGATCGGCAGAGCCCGACAAACAATTTGCAGATTGTCCGGCAGACAGGGAGCAAATTGAGACGTGCGAAGCGCTATTACAACGATTGGGACAATTTCGGCTCAGTAGGCTTTGAGCAGCGAGCGAGTGCGTTTCGTGCCATTGGTTGTTTATATCGTCAGAAATGTCTAAAGAGAAATAGGTGTGAACTAATATTTTTGAAGTTTATAAATATATATCCCGTAGTTATGGGACAAATACAATAAAAATTACCTGAACCGCAACATGCAGGAAGAAGGATTTTGAGTTTTGCTAGAAATTTACTGAGAATTGGACCAGGAAGGAACAGTTGCTGTTCTGAAAAATAAAATAAAAAAATGTGCGAACAACTTGCTGGAGTGAATTAAAAAAGGTAAGCAAAGGCTCAAATTCCTAAGTAATTATTTTATGAAATGTAAGTGCATAATTATATTTATTGCAGCTAACATTTCTTTGAGGAACATAAGGGTAATAGATAAAAGAACAAAAATAAATAAGTTTTGCTATAAATGTTTTTATTGAATATTTTTCGATTTAAATTATTTTAAAGAAAACGTAACAGATTGGTTTTTGCAAATTGATTTCATTGTTAAGCATTTGTGATAAAATCAGTGAACTAAATTTCAAATCTTCATAGCTTTGATCACTTGTAAAAAATGCAGAGTAACGATTAACCGTTCTCTGGCATTTATGCTTTCAAGCATTAATGTATTTTTCTTTTTTGAGGGGTCACTAGGCTGTGTATCTCGTCAAAACTTTCAGAATTCACTCTCAGAAAATTCGTAAAATCTTTCGGTTCTAGGGTACTCAAAATGTTAATATGGGATAGTTTTTCTTCTTAATAAAAACCACTTTTTCACCCAATATCATCTTTTTCTTTTATTACAAACTGCAAACTCTTTGTTGTTTTGAAAGAGCCATTGTTAAGCGCTTAAGTCTATCAGCCACGCGATCACAATGTAAACTAAAATCGGGAGCGAAATTGTTACGTGAGGAGCCGACAGATTGCCCCTGCCGATTGGGACTAAAAATCGGGTCGTTTGTAGGCGGTGTAACAAACCAGGTTTGAATTCGAGCAGGGCATAAGTCCTTCCCCTCACTCCTCACCGTCATCATTCGCACTCCGATCGAGAAAACAAAATTTCTTACTAAAGCGCTGTGTGGTTAGCTTTGGTGTTCAGGTAGGAGACTCCAACTGTAGTCGGACCCTTTGGCGCTTTCACCCTACTGGACCTGCTTTTACCGAGGTATAGCGCGTGAAAGTTTGTGGGGATTAGTGTTTCTCCGTCTCCCTCACTTCCGAATCAGAGCAAACGGAAATGCGAAGAGCTCTCTTGCCGTCCGTATGAGGAGGCCCCGTAGGATGGGTGGTAATGGCACAAACACGGTTAAAAGGGAAATTAAGAAATCCACCAATCACCAAACCGATACAATCTGTAATAGTGGTGCAAATAAAAATTTGATATTTACAATATTAATTCGTTAGTTTGTGAATTAGACGTTACTGAATCGAAGTAATATAAATTGTCAAAATACTTGAAAATAGGCTTGAGCAAAATATATCGATGTATCGAAATATCGATATGTTTTCATAAAATAATCGATAATTATCGTCGATACTTTATTCTCGGTATACAAAAAATAGATATTTTATTTGGAGTACCAATTTTAAATACCAATTAGATATTTTTGTACAAACGCAAATCAGTATCCAATTTCATGTGTTGCGTATATATTGGATAAATATTCGTAGAAATCTGATCTGAATGCATCTTAAAAAAGAAGTGAATTCGTCGTAATTTAACAGATTTTCAACAACGGTTAACAGGTTAGAAAGATGTTAAATTTTTACGTGTATATGTTAATGTCAACGTCATTTCTTGGTCAACAGATTTGCATGTTAACGGTTAGATTATTATTTTTATCAAGTTGATTAAGCATCCGTGTTGCCAAGTTGAGGGTTGACGCAAATTAAGTTTTGAATTGCTTTTTTCATTGATGAATAGAAGTTAATGCGTTGACGAGTATCTGATATGCCAAGCCGTTTCCGTGTCGCCCGAATAAGTGACTTCTGCAGTTAACTTGGGGGCACCCGACAACAGGAGTAGAATGACGGGGGAACATATAAAACAGAGAGTTATTTTGATGTCTGCATCAGATGAATACTGGTTTGATTGATTGCGAAAGTAGATAAATTAATAAATGTTTCTATAATTTCAACAGTAGCTTTAATTTTCCTAATTTTCTTAAATATTTTGATGTATTTTGGGAATCGATATTTCTTCTCGATAGATATCGATATCGTTTGCAATTATCGATACCATATAGTTTTTTCATTAGCCCATCCTTACTTGAAAAAATAAAAAATAGATTAACATTGCACAGGGGTAACGCAATTTACGGTAAACGGTATCGAACTTGCATTGATCTATAAAACAAGTAACCACGTTTTTTTATTATTTATTTGTTATTTCATTTCCCCACACATGGGGATGGGCTGGCAGTGGGTGACGCCCGCTCTTCAGCCTACATTTTTTATTACAAGTCTGGTCTATTTGTTATAATTTATCATTCTTACAATGGTTCACAGTATACTTTGTATATGTTACAATACATATTTTAATATATAGCTTTTATAATGTTGTACAATTTTATTTTACTTTTAAAACTTTTTGCACACAGTTTTAAGATTGCCGGATTGTTCCATAATAGATTTTATTAATTCTGGTATTTCATTTTCTTATGTGACTGACAGTTATGATTGAAATGAAGGGTATATTTCTGGTCGGATGTGTTGATTGGGTGTAGGGAGGCTATTGAAGTTTCTATTGTTTAATGTGTGTAGTGTGTAGTGTGTAGAGGTGGAGAGCTGGTGGTATATATTTGTGATATGGTTTTAGTGCGTCTGGAGTTTTGATATGTGGAGTGGAGAGTGGGTTGTGTGTGTTGTTTCTGCGTACTGTGAAGGATATTCTGAGGCGTTCGAGAAAGAGGTGCGGAAAGGATATTTTATCGTACAGGGTGTGGTTTGGGAAGGGTAGGCGGATTCTGTAAGCGAGGCGGAGTGCATGGCGTTCTATTATTTGCAGTGCCTTGTAATGGGCTGGGCATGCGGATATCCAAGCGGTGTTGGCATATGTTAAAATAGGTCTTACTAATGTTTTATACGTATGGAGTACAGTCCCGGCGTTTAGACCCCACCTATGTCCTTTCAGTCTTTTTATCAAGTTAAGTCGTGTTTTAGCTTTGTATTTGATCGTCTTTAGGTGGGCAGTCCAAGTCAGTTGGCGGTCTAGCGTCAATCCAGATATTTGACTGTTTTTGTTAGATTAATATGTTTGCCGTAGATTGTAATGTTAAAGTCATGTTGTCTAAATCGTCTTGTAGTTCGTCCAAAAATTATTGCTTGCGTCTTTTGTGGATTGAGTGTCAGTATCCATTTGTTACACCATTCTATAAAGCTGTGTAAGTGTTTTTGTAATGCTTTGGCGGATTGATGAAGGTTATTGCAGCAAGCGAGGTAGGCGGTGTCGTCGGCGAATTGTAAGAGGTAGATGGAAGAGAGTGGTTGGGGAATATCAGCTGTGTACAATAGGAAAAGGAGTGGGGAAAGGACGGAACCTTGAGGCACACCAGCATTTGGAGTAAAGTGCCTGGAACGGGATTTATTAATGATGACGTAGACTTGTCGGTTAGTAAGGAAGGATGCAATAAGGCGGACACAGGATAGTGGTAGAGCGTACAACTGTAGTTTAAATAATAGTAACCACGTGTTCCTTGGGATTCATTATATCCTAAGCAGTACACGCTTCGACTGCGAGAAACAACTTAGGTTTCACTGACCACGATCCATCATGGATAAAATATTATTGAAATTGTCGACAAAATAGTATCAATTTTTGACGAACGCGGTTTACGCACAAACTATTGACCGGATTTAGTTACTTCAGGCAGTCGCCGATTTCATCGTACGACCGGCACTGTATTAGTTCTTCAACTCCTCAACTCTCTCGCTATGGCAGACACAGCTGCATCTATTGTCGCCTCCAGGATGCCTGTGCAGACTGGCACTACCAAGTCTACTCGTTCGTGCCCACCTGTCAGTGCCAAGGCAGACTCCCCTGCACCCACTCGCGCCTCCGAGACGCCCTTGCAGACTGCCACGACTAAGAAAGTGAAATCGAGGAGGAAATGCATTGCAGCTGGCGCCATCCCACGGGAAGTAGGCATCTGAACGG
This sequence comes from Vandiemenella viatica, assembly GCA_031002005.1. Lineage (NCBI taxonomy): Eukaryota > Metazoa > Arthropoda > Insecta > Orthoptera > Morabidae > Vandiemenella > Vandiemenella viatica. Next base: position 249,286,016 of record JARYHS010009186.1, read on the forward strand.
AGGTCTCGCACCTTCCTTCTGGAGCTACTGAACGAGTCGTGGAAGGCGTCAGACCAGAAGTTGCGACGCCGCTACCTTCGAGCAGGCCCTGACTAGCCGCGGGCACTACCATCTCGCCAAGAATTACCCCCCTGTGGCAGTCGTGGTGTGGCCGGAGACACTTGTGTTTCCAACCCCACTGGCCAGCGACTTCGACTGGGAAGAGATTACACCAAAAGAAGATTCAAGACCCTCGCCTTCGATCCAGCTACCGGCTGAAATTTCAAGACGACGCCGATAAGGGAAACTACATCGCCCTCACAAAAAGGCGAAACATCACCGCAAAACACCCATTCGTTCTCGCCTGAGTCACCACCAGCAGACTCCCCTCCATTAAGGGAAGGCCCAGTACACCTATCTCCGTCAACTATGCAGGGAACGCGACTTGCTGGCTCTGCTGCAGCGTAACATGAAGCTGCCCTTGTTCAGCTGCCGCGATTCGCTTCAGTCATCCAGATCCTTCAGCAAAGCTCCATGTCATATAACACCATGACTCCAGGTCGCATGAAGAAAAAGTTAGATGCCATCATGCAGTCAACAGACAAACCAACGACCGCAGCGAAGCCGCCCTCACGTATACTGGTCGCAGTGCTTCAAGTGCCAAAACTTCTGGCACAACGCCAGCGAATGCACTAAACCTGCCAGGTGTGTTCGCTGTTGAGGCGGTCACGAACTCGTCGCCTGCAAGAAACCCCGCGGTGAACCCACTTGCTGCAATTGCGGGTCTGGGCACGCAGCTTCTTACAGAGGTTGTAAATCATGAAAGCTACAACGTATGAGGCACCCACAGCAGCGACGCGGGACCACTACAAGCACACAAGACTCCAGGGCCTCGCCGGCGGAGACCACTCGCCATCATGCAACTGTCATCAGCAGTCCTCAGCAGAGAAATAGTCTCCGTCACCTTGTATCCAGCCGTACCGTGCTCCAGAGCCTCCCAACCGTTCAACAGCCACTAGAAGGAAGAAGTTGCGGACACAGAAGAGGACCTATGCAGGGGAGCTCAACAGCGGCAACAGTCGACGACCTGCAGCGACCGGTCCAGAGCTACTTGCGACGGCGCAGCAGTTCGCCACTCACCGCCATCGACAACAGGCGGACTACACGAACTCCAAAAGCACAAGCTTAAGCTTCATAATGCAGCTGCTTCACCAGCAAACCATGTTACCTACGGAAGTCAGAACAAGTTACGCCAATAACCTGACACCACCGTGAAGATGAACCAACATAGATGTCTTGAACCATTTAATTACTGCTGGAGGCAACGTCTTCTGACATTGTCCTCCACCCTCCACCTGCCTACAAAGAAAAGGCTGTGATAGTGCAGTATCATCGTATTAGTTCTTTTTCTTGCTTTAACTGTGACATACCCGGTTTAAGACAGAGAGAGAGAGACCCGTAGTTAAACCCTTCTCGTGAGTAAAGTTGACGGCAGCAGCTTGTTTAAAAGACAAACATATCTCTCATACGTATTACGTAAGAATGTACGCGTAACATAACAACACTGCCAGTATCGTAAGCTGTAGTAGACCCGTCAAACTCTACACCTACTGCTGCTGTGATGTACAATCTCTGACTGGCCCAGTTCCCGCCGAGCTTTAGGAGCAGTCAGACGTCTAATATCGTTGGTATTCAGCGAGCCAGCCGCTGCGACGGGCGTTATTGTTTCCGGGTCCAGCTGCCGAGACTCTTTCTTAGAAATTGTTTCCAATCGATATCGTGTTTCGCGGCTCGCATCGCAACTCCGTATCGACCGCGGCGCATGCGCGGAGCTGATGTCTCCTCTCTCTCCGACCGTCATTGTGTGTTTCAAATCACGCGTAACGAACGTTCTTCATATTAAGAGGCAGTGATATTTATTCTCGTAATGGTTGAAACAGGTGGTAAAATGAAATATCGCAGAATCTATTTGCTGCGATGGCCTTTATGTGCTAATGCCTGATCTCTCGTGACAAATATCTGGAACTTTGTTTCTGCGCGCATGAACATGCTGTGAGATATAATACAAAGCTGTGGATTTGAACTAGATCCTAATATTCTTCCAATGAAATGAGTTTATTTTTCTCAGATCTGCAACTCGAAAAACACCACTGCGTTCAGTGCATATGGCTTTTTAATTTTTTTAAAAAATGTGTACCGAGTCTGATGGGTGAACGGTAAAGCTCTGGACATTTGGTTCAAAGATATGGATTCCCGAAGTCACTTCAGGCGAATTCCCCCCCCCCCCCCCAATCCCAACCCTCCTATAATGACATCGATACCGAAAGCCCTGACCGTAATATTTCGGACTCACTACCATGTGATCGAGCTAAGCGCCAATATTATCTCAGCACGGTTGCTGTGGAATTTACGAAACACTAAATTTTCTTATATGAACAGAATATGGATGTAAAGGATATCCACATCCGCAAGTGCGGAACTTTCGCATGAAATCCTACCTCCGCTTCTGCAATGTTTAATGCGGATGTATAGCGGATATTTTGTTTATATTGCAGAATATTTTATTATTTTATCTTTATACGATATTCTGCCCATCGTAGCTTAACTAACAACAACGTGGTTCTTTTATTTTTACAATCTTGCAATAATAGTAACATTGAACTGCGCGGTGTTATTACCTAAGCGACGGATTTACTAGTTTGAACTTGCATGTAGAGTAAAGAGGGCTATTCCCAGTCCAACTTCTAGGACATCCGAGTAGAACTACTGCAGGATGCGCTCACCATTCACACTACTTGAAAACTTCCAGCAAAATGTTACAAGTAATCCTTTCCACTCGTACTTTCTCGCGGCACACCGTGTGTCCTTATCGCACACTCGCAGGATGTTTCCTCCAATCATGAACCAACGCCATAGTTTGTTGGACGGCAAGGACCCGTGTTGGTTGTCTGGGAGTCCAACATCCAACACGTCCTGCGTGTAGTCTCGTAACGCCTATCACGGGCCCATCGAGAGTCTTTTATCGGAAAATCGTATCATCGTGGGTCCTACCAGTTGGACTGTTAATGGGCCACTACTGTGGTGGAAAGGCGCGTGGCGGACAGGGATATGTGCGGTGGCGTGGCCTTGTGCTTGACGCTTGAATTAATTGAGCTGCGAACTCCGCAAAGTGCATACGACAAAGATTTTTTTAAGAGGCGTGTGTAGTTATGTAAATAATTTAATTCACTTGGGAAATCATTCCACGTTTTTTTGGTTTGAAAGATAAGGCAAAAAATAAATTAATAAGGCAGTATTATATGGAAATAGACTATACTTATGAAAAAATGTAGAATTTGGCATAAACATATACCTTTTGAATTTTAAATTTATTTTTTATAAAATATTAAAACCTAAATAATTATAAATTTATTTTTCCTCCTCAGCTTCATCAAAACATCCGCATCCGAGGATGTCAAGCATCGAATATCCGCATCCGCAAATATAAAATCCGTTACAACTTTAGAATAGAAGTAGGCACGGCTTGATCTATTACTTCTCGAAACGAGGCAAAGAAAATGGATATGAACAGCGGAAAGCAAGAAAGTTGTGTACTTCGTACGGAAACAGTTGCCCCCATCTCCAGTTGTCCTTGTTTTAATATCTTTCTTTCGTAGTTTTATTCTGTATGTTTTAGTAATTAAAAAGTTGTGCGACTGTATATTGGGCGAGTTTTTGATATTTTTAAGTTATTAATCCGAGTACATGAACCACACAGAGTGAGTACCTTCGGAGAGAAAGAGAAAAAAATATGGCGCGCGCGAGAAAGTGATTGTGTGTTTTAATAAATGCGCAGAAAAGTTGTACTGAAACGACTCGAGGAGAAAAAAATGTAGATGTGCACTTATATTGTTCAGGAACGGTTATATGAACGGTTATTTATTTATCGTATGATTATTTAGCAAGTAACACAATAGGAAATGTACATATCACAAGCTTGTACAATTTCAAATCTCTAGATCTAATTTTTTAATCACACACACATGGCACCTTCTCTGCCTTAGGTCACAGGCAGGTGGGGGGTGGAGTATTTGTCCGAAGACATTGCCTCCAACGTCATGAAGTGGTTACAATTCACCCAGTCAACTGTACTGTTCGACGCATCATGTATTTCCATTATTGTTCCCTTGTAGGCCCGAAGAAGTCAGTTGGGAACGATGTGATTGAGTGTCTGTAAGGTGGCTCCACAGTCACAATTTGCAGAATCTACCCAGCCCCATTTGTGTAATAAGTAGGCGCATTTGCCTTGTCCTGTTCGAATCCGATTGATGATTCTCCACTGCTGCCTGGGGAGATCGAAACCTTGTAACCTTACTGAGGGGTCCTCAACGAGATTTTTATTGGCTGCTGATAATTGCTCCCATTGTGTTGTCCACAGCTTGTTGATGTTGAAAGAGGACTCTGTATGGTTGATTGCTGTGCGCCATGGTGGTTTTCTTGATGCAAACTATACGAAGTAAACTGTGGATGTATATTTTGATATAGTAAATGGGAAATGCAAGTGAAGTATTTGCTATCGTTTGTGCTTGTATAGGAACGTACAGAAATGATTCATGGTGAATAAACGTGAAATATAAATAGGAGTCTACCACAGACTAGAACAGTAAATCAGGAACAACCCTACCTTTGAGTCTGATTTGTCCCTATTCAGGTTACTTCCTCAATTCCAATTTCCGATTATACTGCAGAAGGAGTGGAGCGAAGAAGACAAATGACGGCCATTATGTATTCGTGTCAAGGATAACAACCAAAGAAACTCATATCCTAAATTACGCACCTAACAGAACTTAGTTGTGAAATCCGTAAATTGAGTTCTTAGAATTTAAAACATTATCAGAATCTCCAATACTTGTATCAGCTTAGATTTCGCTCATTGCACTAAAACTGGAGCACCGTAATTGATCATTTTAAGAGAGTTGTTGGACGAGGGAGTGGCGCCGACGCCTTGTTCAAATGTTTGTTCTGTTCAAACAGAAACTTGTACTCATCGACCGGCGGACACCATTCTGTTTACCCTGCAGACGATTATACCGGCCACTGTTTTCCGTCACGCTCCGGATACGCTGCCGGCGTCGAACATACTGACTATCGAACTGCGCGAGCCTAGTTACAATTGCGAATGCGAATAGACCAGGGTAATCAAACTTGTTTATCTACCAGTCACTTTTGTGCCTCTGTTAGTACCCAAATTTTCTAACCGCCCAGTGGTTCCACAGTAATGGTGATTTACAAAGTGGGGAAGTGAGTTTAGGAAATTTATAAACAGTGTTGCAGCAAGCTAAGTGTGTAATAATTTAATTTAATTGCAATGGAGCACACGCTCCGGTGGCAATTTCCCTAAACACCCATCTTCCCCCTTCAATGCTCCCACCCACATTTGCCCCCTACAAATTTTAACTTTAAATTTTTTCAACGTTTTCGGCAAATTATTCATCATTTCCCTTGGTAACTTATTGCAAACCCTTACACCCTTACCTAAAAAAGAGAATCTTCCCACACCCTTGCGCCTGAAATCGAGTGCCAGCTTGTAGTCATGGTCATCTTTTTCCTTCCATGCACTACTTTTCGTACCTACACTATCATCTTTCCATGCCTCATCACCAGTATACGCCTTGTACACTCCCATGACCCTCTTCACCCTCCTCCTGTCTTCCAATGAATCTCATTGCAGTTCTTTTATCATATCTGTTACTGATTGCAATCTGCGATAATTTCCAGAAACAAATCTAGCAGGCCTTTTTTGACTTACAAAATAATTTATGTACTACTTTCAATAAGTTTTTCAGAATTAATCTTCATAAAACAACTTAAAACAAACCTTCAGACCCGGGCCTTTTTTATGAAATGTTATTTTAATAATTATGTATAGATGGCAGTTGATTAATCAGGGTTATGAATATGTTTCGTGTTATTAATTTTAAATTTTGTTAAATGAACATTGTTTTATGGAAAGAAACTATGAAATATGTTGAAGGGCAGTATTATGCATGAAACATTAATTAAAAGTTTTTTTTTTTTCTGCAGCCATTCAGCCAGCAACTGATTTTTCTTTTATTCGTCAAGTGTGTATATGGATTATTCTCGTGTTATTATTGATGATAACCAGTGACAGGACAACACAGGACGGACACAACACTTAATTAAAACCACCCATGCCCTTGGCCGGACTCGAACCGGCGACCTCTGCGACGCGAAGCCAGCTCGCTAGCCCCGCGCTACCGAGGCCGGCTAATTAAAAGTTTGTCATTGTTAGTTTTTAGGTGAGACACGATGTCTGGAGGATACTTCTGAGTGGTTTGGAATGGTTTATGTTGATAATTTGGTGTGTGAACACCTCTAAATACCATTAATTTCCATTTCCGTGTGTTTCATGATGATTGTAAACGATTTTGTATTAATTCTGATTGTTTTAATGATTTTTTATTCATCGTCCATGTCAGTACCACACTCAGTAATATCAGCACTACCAACACTAGTTTGGTCGGTGTGGGAATTTTCTGTTTCTTCTCCTCTATATTCATAACTTCAGAAGTAGTTACATTTTCTTTTACTGGTTGTTCTTGTATTGTACGCAAAAGATTTTGAGATTGCAATTTTAAATTATGACCAAAGTACACCCTGTGCATAAAGACTGCGCCGATAGTTCTGTATAACGGTCTTTTAAGTTTGAATTTAAATCTATTAGCATACAAAATAGGAGCTTTATTTCTTTTCAGTCGTTGGTTTACGCCAACGGTTGCAAGGAAACGGTTCATAATTACTGACAGTTAAATGAGTCAGTATCACTATACGCTGAGAGTTTAACAAGTATACGAATTTAAGGAAAGCACAATAAGTAATAAAAGGAGGCAAAAAACCGTAGATAAATTTTAAATTCATAATTTTTTGAAAAGATCCGTAGGGCTGGCAGCAATAGTTTAAATAGCGAGTATCAATCCAAACAACGGGGAACGGGGATTCCTTCTCGTGTAACCTAGCCTCTTCGGGAAGTCCCCGTTCATAATAGAAAATTTCAGTCAATGTTGCCAGAAAAATATTGTAGATATAAAAATTAACATAAGTACTTAGAATAAACTCTAAAACAGTCATATTAAACGATAAATGCCTTACAAATTTGAGATTTAGTAGTTATGAAAAAAAAACATGTCCCTGAAAAAAAAAACATGTTTTTTTTCACAGTTTTTGTTCATATTTTTTTTTCAAGTCAGAAAAAAACAGTTTTTTTACAACACTGTTTCCAACAGATATTTCTCGAACTTTAACAATACTAAACAATTAAAACCAATCAAAATTAATACATAATGATTTAAAATAATTACAAAATGGTCAGAAATGAAAATTAAAAATATTTTAACACAAAATTATCCACATAAATTATTTTAAACTTTAGTAAATCATCCTTTATACATCGTACCACACCTTTATACTTGTAATACAAACACTTAATCAATTTCTCTTGCATTTAAACGATCCCAGGATACAGTGATCAAAGAATTAGTTAGAAATGGAATCACACTCCCCACTAGTGTTGCCAGGTCCGGTTTGCTAAAAATCGGGACGGAAGGTCAAAAAAATCGGGATTCAGGGTTACAAATCGGGACGGCCAAAAAAAAAAAATTTAATTCGCGTTTATTTTTATAATTTAGATTGGGTAGGGTTATTTTCTATGGGAACTGTCTATCATGTGATAGGAACTTATGAATCTAATTTCTAAACATTATCATAATAGTAAGGTTTGTTATCTGGGACAAGTAGCGAAATATTACGGGAAAAAGTTTATTTTGAAGTTGAATTTTAAGTATTTGTTTATGCTGTAATAAGTATGAGGTATTTATTTTTTTATTAAAATTTTATTTTGTTATTTTTTAATGCGTTAGGTATAGTATTGTTATAAAATTCGCTAAAAACAAAATGAAGTCAGTTTTAACTCGTTCCTCTGCTGTGACGTGCTCGAGTGATAATCGGTTTCGTCTCTCAGAACAAATTATTGTAATTAATTATCCTGGGAAAATATCCTTTCAGCTGCCGCGTTTGGAATCCGTATTGAAACCATAAAATAAAATATTTTTTTGCAGACGGACAATATCTTGATTTTTAAATATATTGTGTCATTTCTGTGGCAGCGTTAAGGGAGCGTGCACAAACCACGTAGCTCCATTTTGGCCTCCTGTGAACCCCGCCCCCCCCCCCCCCCATACACACACTTAGCACGTAGCTTTTTTCCCTTTTGATTCCAGAAGACATTTTGTACGGTTTTCTCTTGTCAGACTATTGCAAATTATATACGGAGATAATTAACTGAGGGAAATAAATATTCACATGCTGTTGTGAGTTCTGTTCCTCATTTTAACTGTGAACAATGTTATGAAAGGAAAGCTACGTGGTCTGGCTCGGAACCCCCCCCCCTCCCCCAACGTAGCCCAGCGTAGCCTTCCAGCCAACCCCTCCCCCCTGGACCGAGCCACGTACTTTGTGTACGGTCCCTAAGTCTTTTTTCTGCCGTGCTGTCTTCACTGTTTCTTTAACGTTACATGTTTTCTCATAAAGTTCACCCATTTCTAAAAACAAGTCAATTTTTAGTTTGACGCGAAAGTGAGAAAGTCACCTTGCAAATAAAGTGGCTTGAAAAAGTCGAATTTACTTTCACTGAATTCGTACTTAGTCTCTATGTAATTTAAACCACTTCTGTACTAACCACTACAATCTTTTTAATTTTCGAAATTATTTCATTCGGCAAGTATTTGAAAAATTGCCGCATTGAAGACTTATAAATACATCTTCAATCCTCTGCTTAAATTTTTTAGTGAGTCTGGCCGTTTATCTTAACTTCCGAAACACAGAAATGTTTCGTTTTCGAGACTCGATACAGAATCTTGTAGGGACCTTCAGTGGATTTTGGAACAAAGTCAGGTAAGGTTCTGTTCCTTTATAATTAAAGAATATCCAGGGCGCAGTGGAACATTCGTTTTCTCCTATATTACAGATATAAAGTAATCTTTTAGGACGTCGAATGATTTCGAGACACGTTCAACAGCGGGTAGAAATGACATGTCTTAGGGCTGTAGGAAATTCAGATTCAACCGTCTCACACAGTAAAAGTTTTTAAAGCTTGAGCACATATTGCATAGTATGAGAAATGACTATGCAGCTTTAGGATAAAATTTTCCTAGTCAGATTTATCCAAACTTATAACATATTTTACATCGTTATGTAAAATGTGTGCGGGACATCCCACTGATATAATTTTGTCATTATCATAGTCCATTGACTGTAAAACTGAATTGCGGCAGCCAAGGTTCAAATTTGTGTTGTCCGCACGATTTTTAGTATCAGCATTATTCTCCTTTAGTTGTGTCACTCAATTTTTATCCTTGACTGATACAGTTTCAGTCGCGTCTTCATAAAAATCAAATACGCAAGTTTTTAAATATGTAGCTGGACTGTAAAATTTTACCATCAGTAGAAAAAAAAATTGTTCCGCCGTGATTGGAGGCGTCTGTAGCACACTGTAAAATGTTTCCTTTTGAAGAGCTTCGATCGCTTCTTGTGTAGATGCCGAACTTGAAACATTATGTTCAATCCCATTAGCCTTTGTTCTACCAACTGACAATTTTTCAGCAATTTTAGAATCGTTATGCAAAGTATGATCGAGCTTTGAGTCACAACCAAGAGAACTGAATGACAAGTTGTTATTGACCGAGTAGTAGTCTTTGTGAGTTCGGCAGCTTTCTTATTGGGTGCCCATTATTTTAAAAATGTTTTCAGGAATGTTGTTTCTTTTTTAAAAAATGTTTGTTACATTTATGGTGTTTGTTATATATCATTTTTGCCACCATGAGATATGTTAAACTTTTTTTGGCACAATGTACAATATGCTTTATATTTATTATTCTTTGATAAAGGAATAGCTTTTTATTCAAACATCAAGAAAAGAAAACATTATTTGTTGTTGTTTCGTCCTCGCAGCGGCATCGTTTTATTCTCCTGAATTGGTGTTCGAATAGCTTATTTTGATGAAATTTTGAAAACAATAAAATTATGTTTCCGACATCAACATACGTAAGTACATATCAAATTGGCATACCGTACAAATAGATTCACCCTTTATTCCATTCTGTCTTCTATCCAGTAGATTAAGAGCAGTAAAACCAATATCCCTTCGTCGAAAATTCTTAAAATTTATTTAATCTCGTATAAGAACGTGCGGATATACATATTACTAAACAAGATTGAATAAACTTTCTACCCAAATATTAAACTTAACCTTAAATTCCATGGAGAGAGATGAAATCTTAGAATCACATGAACAGACTAGTTATACGTAGAGTAATTTATTGTATAAATAGCTCTAACACTTACCCACAGGACGTTTATATCTCCTGCCTTAACTGATTAAAACTCACGTGAACACAACCAGTGAACGGACAAACGATGAACGATTATAAGTGCGATCGCGTCTCCAGCAAGCAGGAGAGCTTCAACGTTCACATTTGCGGCAAGAGAGAACGGGCCAGCACAAGCGCTGTGGAGAGAGACCATATACTGGACAAGATATTTGGATTCATGCACGACAATAACGGAAAGAAGGAGCGTACTCACCCCTGACCGAGGAAAGAATTACAGCTTGGGGATCTATCACCGACTCTAGTGCTCCAGGAATCTGTTCAGTGAGCTATTACCACGCTCAAGGGTAGTTGGGTCTGTAACACCAAAAGTTGGAATGGTGTTGCTGGTTGGGAGCGATGCGTCTCGACGTGTAACACGTGATTTCATGTTTTGCGTTGAGTGATGGCTTATTATCACTTATTCCAAAAATCGGGACATTTGGCGTCCCGATCACGAGTAAATCGGGACACGTCCCCAGACCCCCGAAAATCGGGACGTCCCGCGCAAATCGGGACACCTGGCAACGCTACTTCCCACTAACCTAATCCAGCTACTAGCGAGCGATAACAGAGCAGTTTACAACAGCATTACAAAATTCTTAAAAAATGAAGATATAGACCTTTAAGACACTGTTAACGGTAAACAGTCACACACGATAAGCCAATCAGATCTGAACACGGTGGTAAGTGTTAGCCAGGGGCTAATAAATGAACAAAGCTTTTATCAAATAAGCATAATCGATAATAAACCAAGAACGCAGAACCACTAACACCAGGTCGGCATTATCCAACTAGTCCTACAGGAAGATACCAACAAACACAAAAGGAATTATAACAATTGCTACATAGAGGCAGGTTTATACTCGAAAGATTGTAACAATGACTAAATAAGCTTGACTGAAAATTTTAATCAACAATCAAAAATGTATAGTATAAGTATAAAGATAAATAGTAAATACAAGATTGGAATTAGCATAGCCAAAACTGTAAATAATTAATTAATTAGAATAATGTAACAAGTGATGACTGTATGGTTATACAACCGAATGTCATTATCATTAGTTTTCTGCCCTCGGGCAGGTTTTCACTTGGCTGCTCTCCATGATCTATCTTTTGCCTTTCTCTTAAGAACCATGTAGTTGCCGTCTTCCTTGATGTTGTCTATAATTTGGTATCTCTTTCTTCCTCTTATTCTCCTCCCACAGACTAAACCTTCCAAGGCGTCTTTTATCAGGCACTCCCCTCTCAACAAGTGTCCCATCCAGTTTTTCTTTCTCTCCTTTATTACTTGGAGAATTTTTCTGCTTTCACTGACTCTGTCCAGCATTGCTTATTTTATCCACCCAGCTTATCTTCTCCATCCTCCTCCACATCATACAGCCGAATGTCAATAAAATTAAAAAATAAAAAAAATATTTCTCTTGCTCATTTCTGTCCTTAAATAGTACTTTTATAATTTCTTTTGATAAAACAAAGTTCATTTAGACCGATTTACAGTAAATTGCAAGACAAACATACCAATCATATTCAATCAAACTCTAGCTTGTTACAAATGCTTCATAAAATACAATTCTATTTAAAACCTAGCTTTGAGTGCTGTTACAGTATGTTGAATCTTAACTGAAAAGTTTCAAGACACATTTGAGAAAGGAGATTAGCAGTGGAAATATTTTTTTATTTTTAATCATAGCTGTCACGCAGTGGGACGCACACATTCGTCGCAAATTTAATCGTACCTCACCCAGCGGTGACGAGATGAATACGCCGACCGAGCAGATTTATGTGTGGTTCCGGTGCTCGCCACGGTACTGATACGGGCCAGTAATTGCGGTTCAGACCAATGCTGCCTGCGGTAGCGCTTTGACGAGTGAATTAACTTTCCAAAACGCTCACATCTGGTTACGTGGATCCACTGCCTCTTGAATAACTAGAAACGAACTAACTACTGTACAAGCACTGTTTTATTTATATCTCCTGCTACTAACTACGTCGTAAGTAAGTACAAATATTTTAGGCTCAGAATGCATCTAAATATAAAGAAATATTTCAAAGAGGTGAAGCTCGTAGTGCAGTGAAACAGTATTTGTTATATACGACAGGTTTAATTATAAACATAAATCATCCTATATTCTCAAATAAACTTAGAACGAAAGTCTAACGTTTTGAAAATCTACAGGGTGAATCAGGAGGAACAGTAAATACTGTAGAAGTTGGTAGTACGAAAAGTATTGAGTAAAAAAAGTCGACTTAAACACGTGTGCGATGAGATTCCTTTTGGAGAAGCAGGTGCTGGAATGTTATGGATAAAATAAATCTCAGAAGGTGATCAAAAGCACAGAAATAACTTACTGAAGTACTTTATTCATGGAAAAACCCACGCAGAAGTTTAAATTAAATTTTCTAAAATCCCACCATCGACTTCAATACATAATCGAAGCACTCTATAGATGACACGTGCTGTCCCAATGCGCGCGCATCAATCACGTACTGTTGCGAAGACAGTTGCAAAGTGTATTGAAGTCGATGGTGGGATATTTTAACATGTAATTTAAATTTCTGCGTGGGTTGTTGCATGAATAAAGTATTTCAATAAGTTATTTCTGTGCTTTTGATCATCTTCTGAGGTTTATTTTATACATTCAATTTCAGCACCTGTGTCTCCAAAACAAATGGAAATAGGACGCGTGTTTATATGAACTTTTTTACTCAATGTTATTCATACCACCACCACCTTCAATATTTACTATTCTTCCCGAACCAACCTGCATATTGTATGTGTGTTTGTTTCAGCCAACTAAGAGAACGTTAAGCCTTCCGTTGGCTTGAATTTGCTTTTGGATGGGTACACATCCGTGTTACAAGTAGGGTTGTTAGATCTGGAGGGGTATTTACTGCTTAACGTGGCATCCGAACCACAAAACCGTTCTGGAGTACTAAACATTACATAGCAAGCTGCCACAAGTGAAAGCCTGCTTAAGAGCTTATATGAAAATCCCCACCGCGTTAGGGATTCGAACCGGGGGCTAGAGGTGGGCAAGAGAGTCGAGAATAGGTTCAAACAGTCGACTCCTCTGTCAGCCGACTTGAGTTACCAAAGCTTCGGCTATTATAGGAGTAAAAGTTGGACCCTCTTGTGTGGTGGGATGAAAGAAAGAGAATATTTCAAAATTTGAATAAATTAATATTAAAAGACTGTACATTCCAACAACATCTGTTCCAAATAAACGAATTTTTTTCGAAAGCTGGACAATTAATGGCTGATAAACAAAGCCGCCTTACAACACAAAAAATAAGGCAAATACTACTTGAAATAGTAAAAGTAAATTGGTGTACGAGGGCAAATTAAAACGTAGGTAACACTTCAAAATTGTGGCCATTTCTGAAACTTCTACACATAAGCAACACGGAAACCTTGAATCGGTTGCGTAAGACAATTAAAGAAAAGCGGTGGGGAAAATAGAGCGTCGGTGTGATTTTGTTGCTCGATAACGCAAGACCTCACACGGCCCGCCAAACGCCCGAACTGCTGCAGCGATTCAAGTGGCAGGTATGGCGACATCCTCCATACAGTACAGACTCAGCGCCACGCGATTATCATGTGTTCGGTAAGCTGAAAAAGGATCTCGGTGGACGACGATTCCGAAACGATGAGGAGGTGGAAGCAGCTGTCTCCAGGTGGTTACATAGCGCTGGAGGTGATTTCTACACATCTGGAATCGAAAAGTTGGTTGACCATTCTGAGCAATGTTTACAGTCTCCTGGGGACTATGTGGAAAACTGAACTTACGTTGTATGTTGGCATAGCCGCATTGCATATGTGTAGGTCAGGGATGGCGAACCAAGACGGCGAACCAATGATGGCACGCGGCCAAATAATTTGGGCACGGTATTAATTAAACAAGTACCTATTCCAAATAAGTATTTTATTTTATTTTTTACATCGTTAAAGAAACTACCGGTGCCGGAACGACTACATATTGCTCAAAAGAGGTGGATTTTGATCGAATTTTTTTAGCTGAACGGACTGAGTGACCAAACGTAGGGAGGGATGTTAAGCTAACTTATTCAATTGTTTGTATTTGTTGACGACGTTGACTTTCACGAGTTACGCATAGTTCTTGCGCTTTTAAACTTATTTCGTTAACACAGCTGCTTGTTTAAGTTTGAGTTATATTTACAACTATTCAACATGGCTAGTTTGGCAAAAAAAAGTGTAAGATTAAAGTAATAGAAAATTTCAACCTTGGTGGGATGAAAAATATGGCATGATTAATAAAGGTGATAAAGCGGCATTTTATGTTCTGGACAGTGGTATGCAGAACATTATATTTAAAACAGCACTATGAAACAAATCACAGATCTGTTTGTCAAACAAAACAATTATTCGTTCCTATAAAACAATTAACGTTATGTTAGACGTCATTCGTGCTTTTGAGCCCAAACTGTAAGTTTTCTGTAAAGATATTATTTCCAATAATTGCAAGTATTTCCCAGATTTGATTTATCTTGAGCAATTAATTCTTCAATAGAAATTTTCCCAGTTCAAAGAATTATCTGAAACACTCAACTTTATTCCGCATCCTGATGTGATCCTGATAAACTGAACTTCTCCAAATTTGAATGGTTGGAAATTGAAGAAATTGAAATGCATTTGTCTGAGTTCCAGTGAAGTTCAATATAGACTCAAAAATTTAGAAATGAGGAAGGAGTTGAAATTAAATGAATTAGCAAGACTATCAAGCAATATGAGTAAAAATGTCAATACTAGTGTTGTAAAAAAAGTTTTTTTTTCTGGCTTGAAAAAAAAAAAAAAACTTTAAAAACTATAAAAAACATGTTTTTTTTCTGGGACACTTTTTTGTCACAACTACTAAATCTCAAATTTTTAAGGCAGTTATCATTTAAAATTACTGTTTTGGGGTTATTCTAAGTACTTATCTTAGTTTAAAATGCACTATATTTTTCTGGTTCAGTAGAAAAAAAAATACGAAACTATTGGCAACACTGACTGAAATTTTCTTTTATGAACGGGGATTTCCCGAAGAGAATAGGTTGCACGAGAAGGAATCCCCAATGTTTGGATTGATACTTGCTACTTGAAATAGTGCTGCCAGCCCTACAAATTTATCTGTAGACCGACAGATCTTTTAAAAAAATTAGGAATTTAAAATGTATATACGGTTTTTTGCCTGTTTTTATTACTTATTGTGCTTTCCTTATATCCGTATACTTGTTAAACTCAGAGTATAGTGGTACTGGCTTATTAAATTGTCAGTAATTATGAATCGTTTCCTGCAACCATTGGTGTAAACCAACGATTGAAAAGAAGTAGAGCTCCTATTTTGTATGATAATAGATTTAAATTCAAACTTAAAAGACCGAAATACAGAATATCGGCACAGTATTTATGCACAGTGTGTACTTTGCTCACAATTTAAAATTGCAATCTCAAAATTTTTTGCGTACAATCCAAGAACAACCAGTAAAAGAAAAATTAACTATTTCTGAAGTTATGGATCTAGAGGAGACAGAAGAAGAGACAGAAATTCCGACGCCGACCGAACTAGTGTTGGTAGTGCTGATACTAGTGAATGTGGTACTACTGACATAGATGATGAAAAAAATTATGTTACCTATGTAGATACATTTATGAATCATTATGTGAGACATTATATGATTCCGTAAGATTTAAAACGTACTTGTAAGATGGAAGTTCCTTAAATAAAACTATAATTTACAAATATATTGTTGTCTGAAAAAAAAAAAAAAAAAATTAGAAAAAAAACAGGGGTGCTAAGTTTTTTTTCATGTCTTTTTTTTCACAAAGCTGAAAAAAAATGCAATATGTTTTTTTTTCAATTTGCAACACTAGTCAATACCTTAATTATGGAAATTTAAAATTCAATTCCAGATACATTTAAGAAGCTGACTTCTGTATCTTAAATATATTTCATCTATCTACGCCTGTGGTCCATTATTTTCAGAAATGAATAACATTAAGGACTCGCTTCGAAACCTTTTTTTTTTTTCCCTTCCGATGACTCCACTCCAGCTTGCATTCTGCTAAAAGTAATAAAGTATTAACCTAATATAAGTTATTTAGCATCTAATTTTCAACAATAGAATTCACACTAGTTTTATCTACTTAAATAAACACAAAACTGTTGATTTTATTAGTGCTTAGTATAAAAAATGTATGTTTCTGGTTGCAAATGTAAAGTTTTAAGGTGATAGTATTTAGTTTTATTTCTTTTCTATTAATTACTACGTCATGATTATTTGATGGCACGTCATATCTTTATTCAACATTTCTTTAGAAAAAAAATGGCACGTAGATGAATAAAGGTTCGCCATCCCTGGTGTAGGTGGTTTCAGAAATGGTCATAACTTGGAAATGTAACTTACTTATCGATTCGCCCTCGTAATATTCCTTTGGAAACTGCATCATTTTTACTGCAAATTAAGTGCTCTGTTTGTTTAGATAATAAAATAAGTCACAAATTAATCACTAAATACGAATTCCATTAATGTAGTTAGTATTAGTTAGGACTGTTAATAATATATCGAAATATCGATATTATTTTTTGAAAATATCGATATTTATAAGTGATATTTTTGGGACGATATATCGATACTGAAATCTGAATATCGGAGTCGATATTTTTTTTACAATAAGTTATCATTTTTCGTTTGCTCTGGAAGACACTATGTCACTCAAATTTCTGTTACGCTTGGAGATCAGCAACCTTAAGTAAATCTTACTATGTTTCTATAATTAACTTGGAAGTTATAGGTACCAAGTCCACTCAGATGATGACAACAGTATAGGCAAGGCATCGCTGGCTCAGCACGAATTGAACGTGAGCCCATTGTTTGAAATGAGCATGGGCATTGTCCTGGGAAGTCCAACTTGAAAATTGTGTGTTAGCAGAAATAGTGGGAAGTGTAAATAACGAATACTTGTTAATTAGAGAGCAAGAAAAGTAAGACAGCTCTGAATAAACTATCAACATACAAAACTAAATGAAATATCACAAAATAATCTTTCAAAAAAGTTATTTAACTTGAGAATAACGCCTGCTATGACAGCTAAACTTTTACCTACATAATTGCCTCTACTGTATTGTTTATCAATCTTAAAAATACAAAGAAAAAGATTTGCCTCGAACCTCTTTCGAGTTTTATAAATTTTTATGAAAATTATGGTACGCATAATGGTCAAATTTTAAAAAAAGACAACAATCGTCATCATTAAGAGAAACCATTCGAAATTGAAAATTTGCTTAAGAACAATACCACACAGTGGTTTATCAGTGGACAGCCTTATTTTTACAAGAATTGTTTTTATGAAATTGCATTTAACAAAATTTTGATATATCGATCCATTGATACTTTTATCCGATATATCGATAGCCGATATTGATGCTTTTTAAAATATCAATAATTTTAAAACTATCAACAGCCCTAGTATTAATTAATAAATTCCTCCCATTGGCTATCAAACTTGTTAGCAATGTTCAACATCTAAAATACCACATGAAAAGAATCGAAGAGCCGTTCAAGGAATTTTTTCCCGGCAAGGTGTAAATCGACTCTTATCAAATCACCAAAAACAAAATATTTGTCCATCAAAACCAGGACTTTTCCAACTATCATGCCTACTGCATTCATTATCTAGCATCAATAATACACTATAAACTTTTAATATATATATATATATTTATTGTCATTTCATTCATCCCCCTTAATGGGGGAAGCGGGCTGGCAGCACACATGTCGTGCTCTTCAGCCAAATGATAATGTAGTTTACAATAGATTTTCGTAAATGAATGTTTACACTTTAAACTTTTAACGCAATGGACCAATGGACCATTTTATATAGTTAGCTGTTAACATTCTGGCTGCGAGAAACAAATTGTGTTTCGCTGACCGCGATTCACGCATAAACTGGATGGATTTTTAGAGGTCTCCCAGGAATAAAGTGAGGTATGTTTATGTTGATGCAGCCTCAGGAAGCCGAGAAAGAAAGAAAATGATATCTGTTGGGTTCTTTGAATGCGACGGTTTACGTAAAGGTTGCTGATTGGATTTTGTTGGGTACCAAAGACACAATTAGAGTATGCGACGTCAAAGATCCTAGAAATTGAGATACAAGTGCCCTAAAATTCATATGCCTTCAAAAGTACAGGGTTACTACAAAAGAATAATTCACTTTCAAAAGTATTAATTTACAGATATGATTGATATATGAAAATAACCATAAAATATCCAAGTTTTATGCTCACTCTACAAATGTTCTATGTGTGCCCCCTTGATCACATGACACACGTCCAGGCGATAGTTCAATTCAAACCACGCATTTTGTAGCGTGATTGCGTCAATGTTCATCAATGCATCACTGATCCGTTTCTTCAGCTCATCTATCGTTTTTGATAGTGGGGTTACATAAAAAATGTCCTTAATGTGCCCCAAAGGAAGAAGTCACGCGGCGTTAAATACGACGACCTGGGAGGCCAAGGTAAGAAAGTGAGGTCATCATCACTAACACGGCCAATCCAGCGATGCGGGAGTTCAAGGTTCGAATGAGGCGGGGCCCGGTCTTTGTTTTGCTTGTTAACAAGGCGGTTCTTTTCCGTACTACCTTCTGCAAGAACGTTGCACTGCTATAACAGACGAACATTTCGCATATTCTAGGACGCAGAAATTCTTTTCTCGCTTTGCCTTCGTTTCGAGAGAGACTGAACCGAAATCGTTACTGATACTGAACTAGTGCTGCCGCGCCACCTGGTGTACAAACTTGGAAATTTTGTGGTAATTTTCATATATCAACCATATTTGTAAGTATAATACCTTCGAATAAAGCGGGTTTTGGAACTGAATGATTCTTTTGTAGTAACCGCGTAATTTGATTGTCGCAGTCGAAATATTTGCCGGGATACGCACCATCGGCCATCGAATTATTCGGAACCTAAATGGATATTCACCATTATTAGATGCTTAACACATTTCTGAACATCGTCACCGCCCGCATCGTTCGCTCAGCTGGAAGCCGTGATGCTGTCCGCCACTGACTGGTTGCAGTCCTGATAGGTGAAGAAATTTTCGCGATATTAACTTTAATATAATGTCAAATAATTGCGGTGGCAATTTCTCAACACACTCAATTTACTCTTTCCCTTTTCAAACTATTTTCACCCTCCACTAATTTCAACTTTATATTATTTGAGCATTTTGGTAAATTATTCATAATTTCCCTCGGTAATTTTGTACCGATTCATGAAACCCCTATTTAAAAAAGAAAATCTTCCCCCATACTTATGCCTGAAGTCGAGATCCTGTTTGTTGTCATGTCATCTTTTCTCTTCCATGCACATCTCCTAATTCTTCCACCAATATTTAAAAAAATCAAATCAGGAGGTCAAATTGTCCGTGCGCGTTAGTTTGACTGAAGACTCTATTTAATCATATAATTGTTTGGTAAAAAAAAAAAAAAAAGAAGCTTTTTACGTAATATAGTTTCTCATACGAAATTATTGACTTGAAGACATCTATTCACTGATTAATTATAGTGACAGCCGGTCAAAATTTATTATATTGCAAAATACCGTCATATTTGAATCGCTGATAACTACGAGACATAATGCGTTAATAATGGTTGAGCGCAACAGGTATAGCACGTTGGGAGGTTATTTGTTTTATTTATTTGTTTATTAGGTGTAGCCCGTAATGCATTTAGGACACACAATCAAAAAATGTACGATAGCTGCTCATAAATTATCTGCTTTCCAGTAATTTATTCTTCTCACGTTTTTTTTTTTCAAATTAAAAACATTTATTTTGCACCGCTCCATTTAACCATTTATAATTACATTGTTTTACTCATTTCATAAAAAGAATATTTTGTCGTCACTTAATACACTTTTTCAATATCCACGAAAACACACACATTTATATCAGAGATAATCATTACATTAAGACGCTTGTTACAGGCTAGCCAACCTAATTTACTTATGCACTTAGTAAATACTTACACTGAATATCGTATTAATATCATATTTACACCAATCATTTTATACTTAGTTATTAGTTACCTGTACGAGGTCGCCGTAATTTTTGCCTGTGACGTCATCGGACTAGTGTAAGTGCATGTTGGCGATTGCGTTTCGCAAAGTTATAAATTGGTGTAGCGTGAAAACGCGTTCAGCTAGGACGATGATTCAGGTGTCATTGTAAACAGCTCGCGAAACACTACCGGGAGCCGAAGTGAGATAGTATAAATATTTCTGGTTAAATCGATATTAAATTCAAAATTACCATACGATACATCGGATTGATTCGATGTTTTGACGAAGAATTTTTCTATTCGATGCATCGATGTTTTTAATAGATACATAGAATTAATAAAAAAAACTAACTCTGGCTAATAATAACAAAAATAATAGAAATAAATATTAAGATTACTAAATTTATTCAAGATTAAATTAAATTATTTCAATTTAAATTAATTGTCATTAACAGGTGGTGACACTTGTGAGAAATTAGCGTAACATAACAACGGTGAAGATTAATTTTTCTTGCCGTTGGCTATCCTGTCCGTATGAGACAATGAATAAATCAATTTATTAAGTTCACTCCTACTGTTTGCCGGTGTTTGCTGTGAATCGAAATAAAATATTATAACTCTAAAACAACTAAGTGTTACGTGATACTGCTCAATATTTAAATATAAGTAGGGTTGGGGCAATATCTGATTGGATATTGTTGCGACTGGTGTTGCATCAGAACGTTTATTTTAGAACTCTGTTCAAATAGTCAGTCAGCAAAGGAACAGAATGAAAGGAAAACGATTGAGTAAACTTTTGTTGCTGCAAAGTTTGCCCAAACACCATTGGTGTTAAGAGGTTAAAAGGCTTAAAATTAATATTTCTAAGCACATTTAGACTTTAGTATTCAATGCCTGTTTTTTTTTTTTTTTTATAGTAATGGTCTGGTATCGTAATAAAATATTTCTGTTAATTTGTAGTTTCTGTTTCACTCTCAAAGCTATACCTCACTAATACAACACTACTTAACCAACACACAAGATCATAAAATTAAGGTAACGCTCTGGCTTCGCATTCAGGAGGACGCGGGTTCGAATCCTCGTCCGGGATTTAGATTTTCCATGGTTTCCCCAAACTACTCCAGGTGAATGCTTTAAAAGGGCCGTGACCGAATTACTTCCCGTTCCTTACCCCCTGTCCTTTCTCGCCTCTAATGACCTCGACGTCAACGAGGCGTAAAGCCATGAACAAAAAAAGCCTAAAATTAAACACATCATTACACTGCTGGTATAGTGTTACCCTGTGTCCACACAGACCAAACGAAAGACAATGAACTATCTGCGTTCAACTGGAAATGGAATTTTCTCTTAGCGATTTTAAAGGAACAGGTAAAAAATAAATGAAACGACATTTGCCCACGAATATTGTTGGTTTGTATTTGTCGAGCTAAGAAAAAACATAAAAGTATTCGATGTTGAAAAAACATCGATGTTTTTAAGCTTTGCATCGAAAAATATCGATGTAGGGTTCCGATGTTTTACATTGAATAAAAACATCGATGTACTTTCTAAGTGGACACCCCTAGTATACAGCGTCCAGCGACAGTGCAAGCGTACACGGATCATGTGCAGACGTCGTTGGATCGATGACAACGTGACAGCACCTGATTAGTATGTATTGCGATCAGGGCCGGCGTTAGGGGAGAGGGGGTGGGGGTGAGCGGAGCGAAAGTATGCCCCGGGTCCGGGACCCCGAAAAATTTCTGACTTTATCCAAACAACCAAAGTTTATAGAAAAAAAAAAATTGTCCAGGGGTGGGGGGTGCTACTAGAACACTGACCCGAAGCCGGAGAATCCTAGGGCCGGCCGACAAATATCGCACACTGTAAAAGAATTATCGGTCTCCGTTGTAGTGTGAATGCTTCGGTGTGAAAACTTTTAACACGGACGTTGTGACAGTAACACGAGTTACGTATTAATCCAAAACACTTGTTACGATTTTATCTCTCTTCAGGCGAATGGCATGATGCTTCCTTCAAAAGTCCATGGCCACATTCCTTCCCGTTCCTTGTGCCCAGTCCCATACCGCCTCTAATGACCTCGACGTAAACGAGGCTTAAAGCCATTGTATAAAAAAAAATTAAAAAAAAAAAAAAACTATTTTATCACGACGTTTTTACGAAAAGTTTTAGGGAATAATTTACTAAATCCTCTCATGGTCATAGAAATGCAAATAAATTTTTTTTTGATACAGCCCTTGAAACGGATGGAAACAGGGGACGCGCGGTTGATATTCAACACCCCCTAAATTATCCATGGATCAGACATCCTCCTGCCCGGTAATGTTGCGCACTGGCTCTAGTATACTTTTTGCAGCAGTGACTGTACACCAACAATGTAAACAACCAGAGATATAATACATGTATTTAATCAAGGAAGCCGTGAGAAAGATATTGTACAGTTTCTTCATAGCCGTGAGACTGAACTATCAAGGAAGCCATGGAGGTCATTAAAGGCGGGATGTGATTGGTGGAAAGAACAAAGAACGGGAAGGAATACGACCATGGGGAAAGCATGGAAAACCCATCACTCCGCCGTCCTTACTGTGGTCCAGTCTTCATTGCAGCATAAATCGAAAAAGATAAATAATAAACAGTTTTCAATTCCCGCTATCTGATGAGTCTGCTATAAAGAGAATACTTTTATTTTTATTGCAAAAAATTGAAACGGGAATTTGTACCGCTATGTGTGGTGTAACGAGGCCTGGACCTTAGGACAATATCTCTCTAGACACACGTTCCGTTGATGGACGGTAACGTACCAAAACATACGCTAAATACCAAAATTATAACTGATGTAAAAAATGATACCTCCTACGATTAGGATATAATAAAAACAAATATTTAATCAACTGCTCCCTTGTTTTACTGAACTAAATTTACTACGCTATCAGTCTTTCATATTTCGAAATATCACTGGATGTTTACATCTCTGGTTGTTTACATCGTTGGTGTTCAGTCACTGCTGCAAAAAGTATACTAGAGCAAGTGTGCAACATTACCCTCCTGCCCCCTCCATGATTTTTTTTTAACGCCGACTTGTGGGAGGTACCCCCCCTCCCCCCACCCCTTGGGAACTACTGCTCATTATGCTAGGTCCAAATGTAAAGGGAAAAGTAAATTAAGTAATAATAGCTCTCACAACCTCTCACTTTCTATTCCTTCTGGCATTTCATCGACCTCTTAACATGCACGTACTTAACACATTTTCCAACCGCTGCCCGATTGCAACGCTTAGTTTAGTTTCTTGATCAGTACAACAGTGTGCTGTGTGATTAAGGCCCAGCGCACAAGGCGCGACTGTTTTGTGACAGCAGTTGGAAACCGGTTGAGCTCGCAACCAGTTAGCAGCCTAAACGAAACTTCTGTCCGCACACGGATAGTCTAGTTGTGGATAAGTTTCATTCAATTTCCAACTGAAAGTGCGGGATTTGTTAGAAAATTCGCTATCTCAGATTCAGACGAGGAAGAAGTTGTTTATTAAGGAACTTGAATGTCCTGGAATTATATAGTTGTAAAGTACTTCGTGTTTCTCCACCCCTTCAACGAATTTTAAATTAAATTCTTTATCATGCTTGTTGCCGTTGAAAAAAATAAGCCCTAAACACCTCGTGGTTTTGTTCGTCTGAAGTCTGCAACGCAACTGCGACCCCGGATTTACAGTTGAATACAACTGGTTTGAGACTGATCTAAAACAGATCGCCTAAAGACTCTCCATTCTGCGATAGCTTGCAACTACAATAGGCTATTTGAAAATATTAAAAAAAAAAAATTATAAATTGTAGTCATTCTCGCCACCAGCGTAATGACTAAGGCTGTTAAATTAACCTGTCAATTTGTGGCTTCATTCAGACGGCATGGCTTTAGAGTTACTAGTTTCTAAATATTTCCTTAATACAATTTTTTTGAGCTGAAGTGTAGTAGCTTGTTTGAATCGTAGTTTCATTCTGCATCACTGTACTGTACATGGAGGGAACAAAATTCATGAGAAAATACGAAAATTCTGTATAATGCATGTGTTTACTTTCTGTTTCGATTGAACTTTACTGTTTAATGATACTTTTAGCTTTGAAACTACTAGGAAATGACTCTGTTAGTGTTTTTCTGTTGATTGCTGTTGTGATCGAAGCTCTTTCAACCAATTTTGATAATATATGGAGAAGGGAAAATTAAGTTGTATGACAAACACAAGTTTTACGTGTAATGTAATATTCACGCCAAAACTGACTACACACAAGTTCTAGTAATAGTTATTTCAGGAAAGAATAATTGTAATTGTAAATAGTGGCAGAGCAAATGCTGCTCTCGCGCGGCTAATGTTTTATTGATGCTCAATTTTGGCAATGAACACGGGTCGTAAAGCCAAACCGAGCTTAGTGAATTATTTAGCGAAACGAACCTCCTGTTGCACTATATCCCTAACGAGGGCGTTGTTCTGCAATCGGAATGACCGTATTAAACTCCAAATGTGTTCGCACGAGCAGAATTCACTTTGCCACACAATTTAACTGTTTTCGGACTAAAGAGCAGTAAGAATGCATCATATAAATTTATTACTACTGCAAGGTTCTGAGGCATTTTAAAAATCTTCTCTGCGTATATGAATTTTGACTGTGAGGCCGGGTGCTGGAGTGGCAAATAATTGTACGATCTTATTCTCACAAGATAACCACCAGAGATATTTGCTACAATGTTAACCATAGGTGGCACGCTACATCAAAGATAAACATACCAAAAGCTAACAAATTCGTGACAAATGTACTAAACTTATTCCCGCTAATACAAATTTTCTCTCTCAAACATTGCTACTAAAGAAAGGACCATATTAGTTCATTAATTTACTGTACACAAATGCATCCATATCCCTTTATCTGGTGTCACGAAACATGTAAAGACAGCATAACTTCATATTATTATTATTATTATTCTCGACATTAATTTACTGATTATATCTCAGTAACTTTGTAAGATATTATTAATCTGCCACAAATTACTTCGTTATAAGATTCGTGTTAAATTTTATTTCATCATACATAAAAACCTAAAACTTTTACATGTTTTGAGACACCTGTTCTTAATTTCACGCGATGTCGAAGGTCGTTAGTGGTTGGAAAGGACTGGGGCAAGGAACGGGAACAAATTTGGTAATGGCCTTTTTTTGCAACTATCCCGTCATTCGCCTGGATTGACTTGCGGAAACGATGGAAAACCTAATCTCAACGGCCGGACGGGGCTTCGAACCCGCATCCTCCCGAATGCAAGGCCAGAGCGTTATCGCTTGACCACCACGTTCGGTTTTCTTTTCGCACTGATTTAGCTAATTTAATGTTTTAAGAAAATTTCATATTTATCTCTTAAACTTCGACCGAGCCGAGTGATGAATGGTAATGCTTGAGCTTAGCATTTGGAAGGACGCGGGTTCAAATCCTCTCTGGCCTCGCATTCGGGAGAGCGTAGGTTCGAATCCCCGTCCGGGCATCCAGACTTGGGTTTTCCACGGTTTCCCCAAATCACTCCAGGCGAATGTCGGGATGCTTCTTTCAAAATGCCTTAGCCGAATTCCATCCCTTTCCTTGTTCCCAGTCCAATCCCACTTCTAATGACCTCGACGTAAAGCCATAAGTGAAAAATAATAAAAAATATCCTCGTCCGGCCATCCAGGTTCTAGTTTCGTATGATTTCCCGAAATCAATCCAGACGAATGCCGGAATGGTGCCTCGACAGCCTATGGCCAAATTCCTTCCCGTTCCTTGCCCCTTGTCCTTTCCCGCCTATAATTACATCGATGTCGTTGATACAAGTCACAAATGAAAGAATTAATAATAATTGTAGTGAAAGCTGTTTGTGATACAAAAAAAATCTAAATATTGATATTTACTGCTATATTTTGTGAAAGTAACATCAAATACAGTTAACTGGTTTGTACAGATTCTTGGACTGAGAAGGATTGGATTATTTCTGATGCTAATTAGAATTATGGTGGAAGCACTTATTCCTGAAGTTGCAATTAATTCTTCCAGAGTTTTTGGCATTTGAAAATTGCTGCTCCTGGTTTATCAGATATATCGTTCGTGGCCTTTATTGTATTCGGTAGGATTTTTTTTATTTATGGCTTTGCGCCTCGTCGACGTCTAGGTCATTAGATGCGGGAAGGGAGTGGGGATAAGGAACGGGAAGGAATTCTGCCATTGCCTTTTGAAGGAAGCATCCCGGCATTCACCCGGATTCATTTGGGGAAATTATGTAAAATATAAATCTGGATGCCCGGACGGAGATTCGAACCGCCGACCTCCCGAATGTGAGGCCAGAACATTAACCGTTCACCCACCACGTTCGATAGGTAGGAATGTATTTTTTTCAGCGACGCCTATGGTCACTAAACCCACCCCTTACTAATTCCCCTCACTCTGATAGTTTAAGCAACTTATTGGTGAGTACAATTCCTAGTTGTCAGTATCCACAGAACTGCTTCATTCTGACATTTTCAGTGGTAATTAACAACGTCAGGCTTGTTAATAACACGCAGCGCAAGTTCGACGTAGATTTGCCAGCCTCTCTCTCCAGCCTCTGTGATAATTAGTTGGGCTAATCCCCTGAGTTTCATCCAGGTGTTCTGTTCCGATAATTAATAATTTTGCTAATACTCTGAACTTTTGACACAGGAATCTGATTGAGAGAAATTATCTGATTTCAGTACCTCTGCTTGTTCCAGTTTATGCTACGAATTTTGTTATAATTCTTCTAAATCCCTTTTTCTAAACGAAGTGTCAGTCATACTTGTTAAAACGGTCAGGGTATGTTGAGTATCTGAAGAAATATTACCACAATTTTTTCCAACTGCCTCGTATACTGATATTCATTTATCGTTTCATTTTTAAATTTTCTGTCTTCCAGTATTTTTTGTGCCTATTGCCTTCGTTCGAAATAGAATTATGATTCATTCATTATATTTTCTTCTTGACACTTACCATAATCATGGTAATATGTCATTCAGTGTATCTTCTAAATCTGTTGTGGTAGTTTTAGTAGTATTTTGGTACGCATCTTAATAAACTTGCTAACAGTATATAATAATATGTAGATAATAAAGATGTTTCTAAAGAATACTGAGGGATTATCGTATTGGAAACTCCTTCATTCCATCCAAGAAAGAATTAATTTCATCTACTATGCCTTTTGCAAAATTAAGTTGTAAAAATTAATATGTATTTTATTTTTTGCTCCTGTTTGCTTGTAGCATGTAGTACTCTTTCATTATGGTTAATATTCTCCCTGTACGTATATATATTAACTTTGACACCTTTCACATACAAAAGTCTTTCCTCAACAGAGATAAATGTAATATTTGTCTAGACCAGTGTTTCCCAAACTTTTTTGGGTCATGTGCCACTTTTAACAATTTTTTTTTGCCCCCCATACACAATTGTTAATAAAAAAATTATTTGTTATTAAAGAAACTCATATAGGATGGTTTTTTAAAGAAAACACTTTAATATTGTCATAAAACACAGTAAGTAAAATTAAAAAACATATAATGCAATACTAAAATTCAAATTCAAAAGATTTATTATGGCAATTTAGTGTGATCCTTTTAAGAATTTGCTTTTTTTTCTATATTTTGTACCTACATCTAACATTTCATTTAAATAACCCGAAGAGAAAGCGGTAAAGTTGTTTCAAGTCAATTTCTAAATTGCCCCCCTAAAAAAACCAAATTGCCCCCCTGTGGGGCGAGGGCCCCACGTTGGGAAACACTGGTCTAGACAGTAATTTTCAAAGAGTTCTTTATCACCTTGTAAGCTACACAGTCATTACCGGAAATTGTGGTTTGTGTTGTAAATATTTTTGAAATGTAGTTAGGTCACAGAGTATATATTTTTAACTTTGATAATTTAGTTTGAAAAGAAAAAACACCCACAAAGAGAGTGCGAAGCATCTTTGAAAAATAGATGAAGAGAAGAGATGAAAAAGAAGTGGTTTTGATGAAATCATGAACAGACAATGAATTAAATGATAGAGAAAGTTTAGAGGAAGAAACACTCAATGAAGTTGTATCTTGATAAATAGTGTGTAAATGTTAAGTGTAAAGTATACAGCCCGAGGGAGTATTAAAGTGAATAACCGTATGGTTTGTGAGACATTATGTGAAATTAGGAAAGAATGTAACAAATTAATAACTGAAGATAAGTATTATCTTGTTAATGTGTATTAGAGCAATAAATTTTTTTGTTTAATGATCTAAGGAAACTGAAAGAATTATTCCAGAAAGTAAATAAATGAATAAAAACTTCAATGACATCAAAGTAAAGATTTTTTTGATATGTTAAGGCGTCGGACTGAACCAAATATTTAAAGCCAGCAAGAAGCAATTCGAATAACGGTAAATGTCTGGTAAGTATATAGAAGGAAGAAAGTAAAATGAAAAAGTTACGTGAGGCTGCGTACGGACATACTCTCACGTATAATGCTTCGAAAGGAAGGAAGTAGACGCATATGAAACAACGGCTCATAACCTGCATTTTCAAATTTCATTGCTGCAGCTTTTTCGAGTATGCTGTGTAACGCTCTAGCCTTGCATTCAGGACGACCAATGAGACTGGTGCACAATCTGGTCATTAGGAGTTGCGCCAAGACCTCATGATGAACATTTCTTGCACCACTGGGACTAACTCCATGTGAATGTAGAACACACCATGACTGTGCCGCAGCCAAGTGAGCCAACGGGGCGGGCAACCTTCACCTACTTTTACTTAAATTAAATCCTTATCGCTGCTGTATCCTAGCTGAAGTCTTCATTGCCCCAAGTGGCACAGTGGATGGGAAGCAGTGGCCTCTGCATGCACGTATTCCGCTTCCTCTTGGAAATTTTAAGCTGCTAAATTTGGCAGCCTTGGTGATGTCGTTTGTAAAACGAAAGCCATCTAGTGTGAATGTTTAAAGATGGGGGACACGGGAAGGCAGGTGAAGAGTTAAGGAGACGAGATGGTATCTTGGCAGCGAGGGAGAGAAAGTGCCTTGCGCCGGGGGCAACCCCTGGAGACTGCAGATTACCTGGACGGCTCCGAGATAGGGAGCGGAGTGCAGACCGCGGCAACCAAACTACTGCCGCGAAGCAGAATCGGCTCAACAGCACAGTGTGCGACCAGGGGTCGAGAGCTTCAAATCTCGGTCTTAAGCGGGATTTTAAAAAGCGTGTTAAACCTGTGGCACACTTCGGTTTTTGAACTGAAACTTCTTGGGGCACGGATTAATGTGTTAGTGTTACGCGCCACGAGTTAAGTACGCATGCGAACTTAACGTTCTGCGCATGCGCGCCTAACGGTACTGTGATGCAAACAGCCACGATAAGCTTGTGTTAAACAGTGAGTATATTTACGTTAGTTCGCGTTACTTTTTCTATGCAGGGATGTATGTATAAGCATGAATATGTGTTCTTAAGTATGCCTAAACTTTATCAAAAATGTTAAAGATTAAATTGCATTAATGCGCACAGAATATCACGTGACGACGTCAGACGGCGTATTTACATCAGGAGGAGTCACCATTATAACACCATTGCACATGCACCAGCATTTTTTGTTGCTTTTTGTTTATTTATATACGTTTGATGTCGATGGTTTTACTATATTTCTGACCGTTGATATAGCAAGAAAAAAATATGCAATTACGTCTATATCGTAATACACTGAATGAATTAATGGGCTTACGACAAAAGCTTTCATTTTCGTGCAACAGGGTGAATGAGTTATTCAAGCAATTAAACAATTATTTAAGTTGTGAACTTAAAAGCTAGTTATTAACGATTTTATTTTTATTTTCAGGAAAACAACGTATGACTCATAGAAGTTTCCCTTTTTGCACGTGTACTTAATGATACATGCACAGGTGTTTTTTTTTTTTTTTTTTTGTTTTTTTTTAAGCCACACGATAATTGAAGTACTTTGTCATAAATTCAAGAAACAGCGAAGTTGTGTAATCCCGTTTATTCATTTCTAAAAAAATAATACCAGATTTACTTACGATTATTGGATACTGTGTTTGAATGTATAGATTTATATGCAGACTGAGTGTAACTGTGCCTTTGTTAACGTGTCATGTAAAAATTACCCAACCGATTTGGATGCAGTTTTCATAATTTGAAATCTTATGGTTTAGCTTAAAAACTTATCGCTTTATGTGGGTGGGGGATGAAACAAAAAATAATATAATGAGTTTGTAACGAGAACTGATAGGCTATGCAGATACACATAAACACTTGTAGGTTTTTTTTGTTGGTAGTTTCGGGTTTAATAAATAAGGTGTTTTCACAGTAGTGCTGTCAGGTATTACGATTTTTGTGCTTCCGCCTACAGTTTTCACATTTCCTCTTTGCCGTAGTAGATCCGAGTGTCTTCAGGTCAACAACCTGTCAGCTATGTTAGACGAATTATGGAACCAACCAAAGTCAAGGGACTAATCCTTGCAGTAGAAAGAAGTACACACGCTTGTCGTCAATCGCTGTTCACTAAAAGGTTTTATTCCACTTCACACACATTCAACAAAAGCTGGCCGCCAGACGTTATAGTTTTATCACCGAAGACAACAGGTGTCGTGCAGAAAAGGTGAAAAAGAAATATAGGTTCGTTAAGGCAGTTCATGCCGTCCGGTTCTGTCGCTCACTCTTTCAGACTTCGTGTGACCGTCGTGCGCCAGTTATATTCTCTCGCGACGCCACACGAACTATGCTCGCTGTTCCACACACGACAAGCTCAAGCGTCCCGGCGGTTATATCGCGGTGTTAATGGGTTACGGTACACGTGTTTAAACTCTAACACTCCCAGCCATCTTAGCACGTTCGTTCCTAATGCATTCTTGCGCTCGACTGACTGACTCAACTCCAGAGATATTATTAAAACATCTCTGAGATCTCACGCACCTACCGGACCACAAATACACATAATTCTCCCAATCTCGTCACACACTGCATCCTTTGTAATCTGTTAACGTTATTTTTAATTCTTAACTAATATAATTAGGGGTTACGTTTAGCAACAACAGTGTAATTCAGTAATGATCATTATCAGAAACTAGTAGATACCCGCGACTTCGTACGCGTGGATTAAGAATTTCTTTGCCAGAATTGAATACAGAAAGTTGTTGGTAGAGAAGGATTGGTCCCAAACAACACCGAGTCGGCATAATATGACCGCAAAGCCATCACTATATCATTCTACCATCGAACCTGTCTCTTGAAGAGAATCAATTTCCATCATATTTAAAAATAGAAAAACAAACGAAGGTGAGGTGATGTGTGTGTGTGTGTGTGTGTGTGTGTGTGTGTGTGTGTGTTTGTGGAAGGGGGGAGGGGGGTGTTAACTAAGGGTAGCTTTATTTAAACTTGGTATTTTCTTCTTTCATCAGCATGAGCATCCGATTGTTGGGTTCTAATAACTTCAGCTGCTCGTGCTCTGCTAGAGCTACAACTATGGCCACTTTGCGCCCGCAAGGCATGTCAAAAAAGAAGGCGAAATAAACTGGTGCCAGAAACATTGAAGCAGACACAAAGTAATAGGAGAGAAAAAAATCGAAATCTATACTAAATAATACGTTTTTTCTCTAAACGAAAGTTATTAACAAATTATGCACTAACATAATGCGCTTTGCGTCGAATTGCACACCCTAAATTTGTGATATCTACAGTTTAACATTCAATCCGAATAACCGACGGTCCAGGCGTGACTTTTACAATCAAAAACAATTTTTAAAGTTTTTTGCCTCCACGGTGGTTTGAACCGGAGACCACGACCCAAACAGCAGTTACCAAGCGCTTTAACCACTAAGCTACCTGACCGCTGTATGGAAAGACAGTATAGAGACCTACACATCCAACGTGTCTGTCTGTCGCCGTTCAGTAATTTTTCAAAATTATAAGACAACATGTATTATTTATACAGATAATTTTTCAACTAAATGTAGACAGTATTTTTCTCTTTGTTTCATCGATATCAGATGAAAACTGTGGATTTGTATGAAGAACAAACCAACAAACAAACAAACATACATATATTCATCTTTATATATATATAGATGTCATATTTGCCGTTGATTGTATTTGCTTTCAATAATATCTGCGGAAAACGGGATTTCTGGATGATATTATGTAATATCTGATTTATTTAATATTAATTTCTTTCAACTTTTCTTCCTTCACTGCAGTCTCAATGATTACATGTATTGCCTCTTTTTAACACCGAGTGATAGCTCACGTCTGTTCCAGGGTAAGTTGTTTGACAAACCATTTTTTTGCTGAGTACTATGACACATTTAATTTCAATTATGTTGAAATCTATTTTTGTTTAATAAATTTTCAGGCAGAAATTTTCCTGTCATTGGAAGGGAACGGGAAAATTTTCTTTTACAGGTAAGGGATCAGAGACTGGAATAAATTATCCAATAAAATAATGGACAGGTGATCAAAAACACTGGAGGGATTTGAGGTTGAAATTCGTAAAGAGGAAAAAATTTAAGATATGGGAAGGAGGGAGTGTAGGAACATTGTGATCGTAGCGCGTGTTCTCCATAGCAATTGATAATTAAATTAAATTAAATTAAATTAGTCTTCACCAAGTACATGTATTGCACCAGACGTAATGAGTCACCTGATGTTTGCAACTCAGTGGCTATAAGATTTCTCCTTTGCCGTTTCTTCGCTGTTTAAGCTTCGTCTTGAATAATGGTATTTCTGTCCGGGAACTGCGTTGTGACGCTCTCATCCAAAAAATTACTTTCCGCCTGTGTTTCGATATCGTGTTCTTGTTGTACAGTGAACTCTCACTATTTACTTGGCGGATTCCCATGTTGAAATAACTAAACAACTATGACCGTAGAATAGCGAATCATTGAGACCGAATAATCAAATTTGGCAAATTTATCTGAATTAACTCAAAACGTTCGTTTTTCTTGGCCACTGTTTTTCTTGAAGCCATCTAGAGGTTAATCCAGATGCGCCGCTGTAGCGAATACGTCATCCGCCTGATATTTCTGGAGATTTGCGTCGACACAATGTACACCGTCGTCACCCCCCTCCACCTCTCTGTGTCAGAGATGCTAACATGAATGACACTCGCACTCCCTGGGGTTTTACAGCTTATATCACGCCGCAGCCCCTGTTAAATTTCTCAGCAACTCCCTCCAGGGTAGCTACAAACCCTGCCTCACTGAGTAATGGAATTATTCATCATCCGAATTAAACGGCACGAATGAATCTTCTGTCGTAAAAGCCACCAATGAAAGCATTGCAGACGTGTTTTTTTGTTTTGTTTATTTTTTTTTTTAAATATTATCAACAAGTACATCAATGAGACCTTCGCAGAGGAAGTTATTATTTTTAAATATAATCAGAAAATAAAAAAAAATAAAACATCAATGAGGCCTTTGCTGGGATTTTTTAATTACAATCAAAAAGTAGAAGCCATCAATAAAAAGGTCGTTTTGCCGTTGCAAATAGGTGTGACAGTGAAGGATATATTTTGATTGGGAGCTTCGTATTTTGATTTGTAATGAGGCCTGACAGCAGCGAAGTGCAGACTGTAAAAAGTCTCTTTCAGGTAACAGTAATCGTCGGCTGAAGAGACACCTGCAGTCGGCGATTTTCTGCGAGAAATTCACGCGTAATGAGGCTGCAAAGCGGTTCGACATCCTGGTCTCGTTAGAGGGAAGTACTCCACGGGGTGCTCGGAGAAATGCGAGCGGAAAATCAAGGCAAGTGAAGGGTTATCTGTCCAATGCGTGCCACTATACCAGCTCTACATAAGAGAAACCTCAGGATTGAATCTTTACGGCAAATGCGAGTTTCATTAAATTTTTAACCACGATTAGTAGTGAATGCAGCAACTTGGCGATTTGCACCGTATTTTAAAACACTTTTTTTTTTTTTTTTTTTTTTTTTTTTTTTTTTTTTTTTTAAAATGGCATTCGGCCGTGTTAGCCATTCAGCCAGCTCAATGTGTTTTCTTCTCTTACAATGTACAGATTTCTTATAAGTATGATTATTTTCTCTAATGTGTACGGACGACACAAGACGAACACAACACTTAATTAAAACCACCCATGTCCTAGGCCGGACTCGAACCGGCGACCCCTTCAACGAGAAGCAAGCACGCTACCCCTACGCTGCCGGGGTCGGCTTTAAAACACTTGCCGACGTCTCTAGCACTATCCGTTATTTGTTCCTCTTCTACAAATACGATATCCCAGAAGAATTTTTCAATATCTTCTTTTATTACAAGTTGACGTTCATTTCAAAATAACGTTAAATTTTTTATACATCAACTGGAACTTTATAATTAATTCATCTTTGTGCCTCGCCCTGTCATGATAAACTCTTTCCGTTCATCTCTATTGCTCCAAAGATTCTACTCATCTTCATTTGTCGTATGTCTTGCCAACCTCCGAAAATGAAACACAAGGTTAAAAATTACATGATCATATTTCAGGGGAGGCAAGACCTTTTCCTCTCAACTCGACTTTTGGGCGGCCCTTTCAACCAGCCCAGATTTTCTGCAACTGGCCTCTGTGTATGCCTTTTAACGAACACAACTTTAGTAATGTCCTTATCGAAGACCTGAAACACCGTAGGCATTTTTCTCTTAAAAAGCTGACTTGGAAGTTCATGAGAGATTTATTTCAAGATGACAGCAAAAACATTTATTACAGCAACATTTATATCAGGAAAGACTGATATAATAATATAAGACAAACTAGTGCCAGAACCAATTCCTTCCTTTAACAGTTTTTTTCCCGCGAACCATTAGGGAACCGGATAGGGGAAATTTATCTAGCGAGAAACTATAGAATGCGACAGGAGTAAGTGTCGAGGAACTTCTGGCCATCCTGTTCTGATTTTTATTGTTTGACCCTTATATGTATTCTTTCTTCCCCCGCGATATTCGGTACAGGAATGCACGGTGCAAAGATTATTTTTGGTGCAAAGCACACCTCTGCCACCCACGTTTTTTTAATTGTATTGTATGGACAAAAGATTTTAGTCCTTGGATCCAGGGCTGCATAATCTATGAAAGTTTATGAACATCCGTCAGTTGTTATAGCGTGAATCGTGCTCAATGAATTTGCTTCTCGCAACTGAATTTTAAAGTCACTGGTATAAAATCCGACCCCTATCCCGTCTGATACTGTCAGATCGTATAGTTAGATACTTAATGTGTGTAGTACGGTTATTTTACGATCCTATTAGATAGTAGGGCTTGTTGATATTTTTAAAAAATATCGGATTTTCGATATATCGATATTTTAAAAAATATTTATATCGGGTTCGATATATCGAAGAAAAAGTATCGATATATCGAACCCCTATTATATAAAAACAATGTTACAAAAACAAATCATTTTAAAAAAGGGCGAAGTCTTGTGGCTATTTAATGATGAAGAGTTGTGAGATATTTTTCTGAATCAAGTTTTGATTTTCTAAAAAAAAAATAGTTTTTTTCATGACGTCACGGATAAATATTTTTTAAAAAATTGTGATTTAGCCATTATACTACTACTTTACTAAAAGGAAAGGCAGAATGTTTATGATTTACTCGAAGACTTGTGAATCCAGAAAGAGCATCGAGGGAAATCTTGGCTTTTGTGAGTTTAAAAGCTCAATAATATGCAACATTGTAGAGGCATTTATTTAGGTTGATGTTCTATTATCAGAGTTTGCATAATGACCAAGTCACTTTTTTTACAAGTATTGTTTTATGTGGAATTTAATTTCTTTTTGTAGGTTGATAGCTTATTCTGAGTCTTCTTACTTTTTGGACCAAATGTTTGCACCTTAGCAAAGATTGTGTATCCGAATTTATCAATATTCCTGCTTACATCCAATTTTCATGTCAAAATACTTTCCTCGACAACGCACGCTCATGTAAAACAATGGGCTGGAGTCCGATTCGTTCTGTGCGAGCTTCGCCGTGTCTGCATTGTTACCATCGGTGTAGGACTACCAATAACTTCCAAATTAAATGTAGTAACAAAGTAAAATTAATTGTGTTTTTTATGCTCCTGATCTTTGTGCAAAACTGAAATTCAAGGCATATAGCCTCATCAAGAAGAAAGCAATTTATTAACCTACAAATTTTCTCTAAGACGTTTCAGCTTTTAGATTGGCATTGAAAAAACACAGGAACTTTTCTTATACTATGGGGATGAAACCAAGTATGTGTACCAAATTACCATTTTCTAGGACAACTGGATGTTGCATAGAATTATGATGAGAGAACGTCATAGTTATTTAAAAGAGTTTCAGATCAAAAAAAAATAAAAAAAATCCAAACTAAGGTGGTGAATGAAGTAAAATTTTGCACCAAAACTCATGTCAGAAACTTCATTGGACATACTTTTCAAGAGCATGAACTCATGTTTTTCCCGTTGTTTCTTCTACTATGAATGGAGAACTCCCTACATTAATTGAAAATTTCCCCTTCTTTGATATTGCTTCGCAAATGGGTAACGCTTTACCATAATACAATTTTTTTAAAGCTGAGCAGGATTTAGGGCGAGGGGTGGGGGCAAACCGGGGTACTTGCTCTGGGCAGGGCCGGCGCTAGGAATTTCGGGCCCGGGGTAAAATGGGCGACCTTTTTTTTAGCTCTACAAACTAGAGGTGGGCAAAGTGACTTACTAAAAAGAGCAGTGTTCATTTGATCACTCTACGAAAAGAACTAGTTCTTTTGAACG
This sequence comes from Vandiemenella viatica, assembly GCA_031002005.1. Classification (NCBI taxonomy): domain Eukaryota; kingdom Metazoa; phylum Arthropoda; class Insecta; order Orthoptera; family Morabidae; genus Vandiemenella; species Vandiemenella viatica. The sequence continues at coordinate 249,323,240 of JARYHS010009186.1, forward strand.
GTTCACGAGCTCAGTTTTATTTGAGACCTTTTTTTTAGATCTCACCCCTCAGAATCCGGTTACACCCCCACTTTTCGATCAAATACCCCCTAAATCGACTTTGATGCAATTAGTAGACTTTTTTTTTAGCTGTACAGTCCTCAAAACCTAAGTGAACAAACTCTTCTTGATCTTCGGAATTAGCCGACTTATGACCGACTCACCTATTCACCTAGAAGAACTACCGTTCACTTTTAGTGAGCGAATGCTCACTCGCTCTTTTAAAAGAACTGTTCTAAAGAACTGATTCAATCGCAAACGACCCATCTCTACTACAAACTAGCCGGGCGACAATGGGCGGATTCTTGGCTTCGAGAGCGGGGGGGCCCCTGCAGCCGGTAATCGGGGTTCCCCATCAGCCGGCGGGCCCGGGTACATTTGACCCGCTTAACCCCCCCCCCCCTAACGCCGGCCCTGGCTCTGGGCGATAATATCGTGTCCAACAATGCGTTTGGCAAACAGTTAAAGTGGCGACATCAATGCGTTTGGCCAACAATCAAGGAGGCGATTCTCGGGGTCAGGCTGGCAACAATGTTTGAAGAGGCGGCAATCTCAGTTTTTCCCCGGCTTGGAAAAATCCTAGAGCCGCTACTGTCAAGGCAGTTCCCTTGGCGTTAATGCTTTTTAAATGCACCAATCTATAATAATAAGTTTTTAGCATAGCGCTTTGTAAAGGCAATCCAAAAGTGGTAGATTCTTTTTTCAATTTCTTATCTAATAAATTCGTAAGTGATATAACAAAACTGGCTGTAACATAATTTTGGAGCTCAATTCTTCTGTTGGTATGGAACAAGAACCGTATCCAATTCGCGCGAAATATTTAACTGTGGAGTGCCAGATACAGGCTTATAATTTCCGGGACATTTCTGGGTCTAAAAAGTATTTTAGCGGTATGTTTAAAGAGTGAACAAAAATGCAAATTAATAAAAAATTCTATTTTAGGTAAATATGTTATCTAACGTATATATAGCACTCTCTTTTAAACTTAGAAAGTCAACATCAGGTATTATGAATCAAAAGGAAAAATACTAAACTTAAAACAAAAATTGACCACCTCGTTAGGAATTTTTTACTTTGGTACAAAATCAACATCGGGTATTATTAATCAAAATCTCAAAAATATTAAACCAAAACTGAACACTTCTGTTAGGCTCATTAATTAAAATTAGGCAGAAAATCAACATCAGGTTTTATCAACAAATAAAAAATTAGCATCTATCTTTTGCTAAATCAAAATCAACATCAATCCAAATAGATCTTAATCATCTACTTTTAAAACATTTAATACTAGATTTTGCCATTTTCATAAATATTTCTCCGTCACTGCTTTGCAAAACTGATAAAATTTCTCAGCAAGAGTCTTCAAAATTGATTGAGTTTGCAGTTCAGCTTTGATCGAATCCATGAACGTTCTGTTTCACTCTTATTTCATAAATTATTCAACGGACTAAAACTTGTCTCGTAAAAGTCATTGCTTGTTGGAATTGACAAAACAAAACCAACTATTTTTTTAAATATTCAAAATCATTAAAAACGCTTGTTCTAAAGAAATTGGCCCAGATTTTATCGTTTGGAAAGTTTTGGAAGGACCTGAAAAACACGTTTCAGACATGTGAACTGTATAAAGGAAGTTAATGTTAACTGCATCTAGAATTTTCAAATTCCCAGAAAATTCAAAGATTTTCCGTCAGTTCAATCCTCTGATTTAAGGGACATTCCATTCCCCGCGCAAGCATGGGATACTTGGCTTGGCCTCATGACCACCGTGGTGAACTGAGTTTGAGAAAAAAACTAGTATACGGAAATTCCGGGACAGTAACGCATAATTCCTGAACACGAGATCAGACACAAAATTCCGGGACATTCCCGGATTTTCCGGCTATCTGGCAACCCTACCCATACCTGTACATTACGATTAGTTTCTTAATGCTAATACTTTTGCATTGATTGAAGACAAATTTTAAAAACTTTTCAAAATGTCCAGACAAGAATTCTAATGAATATTGAATGAGTTATTTTACCTTGTTTTTTACTTCTCCACAGGCCCGCCGCTAGCTGTTTGAGCGCCCGCGTGCAATAGCGATTATGCCGCCCCCTGTCCAACTACAGCCAGTGGTGGATCTAGGAAATTTCCGAAACGGGTCAAAAAACTGTGAGATTGCCGCCCCCATTGTTGCCATCCCCAGTGTCGCCGCCGACCGCCCGAAGCAGCTGTTGAGCTAAAAAAAAAGGTCGCCCGCTAATAATATGCTGCCTGCACCCCCTTACGGCGGCCCTGCTTCTCCATGTGCTCGTATCGTTCATTGTTTCTTAAAATTCTATCTATGAAAATGTATTGCATGTGCAACACAGGTAATCGTTTTCCCTCCAATAATAACTTGGAATATTCTACAGGAAAACGGAAAATAACCACTTATTTTTAAAAAATATCGGACTCCGATATCCAGATTTCAATATCGATATATCGATATATCGTCCTAAAAAATATCACTCATAAATATCGATATTTTTAAAAATAATCGATATATCGATATTTTATCAACAGCCTATTAGATAGTCTTGTGTAATTGGATACAGAAATAAGATTTTGAAACTACAATATAAAAAACATTTTAAAAGCAACTACAATTATAAAGTAGGTAGGATACTCGTCGTAACGGTGTGTGATATGTATACATATATGTGAATGTGCAAATGTGGATATACGATATTACTTTTAACATATCTACATATTATACTTCCTTTTTCAATTTCAAATTTTACTGCCAAAGTATAAATTTTTCCCTTGCGGCTAGACTGATATCTTGAAATTTTAATAAATAATTCAAATAATTTACTTTTTAATATTCAAGGTAAGTAAAAAATTAATAATTGCATTTGTAACTGACTGTATTTCAACAGTTTTGCTTGATACTAATATACCGACGAAACACTTATTCGTCAATGCGTGTTCATAGTTGACACATACTTGCAAATCTCATACAAAGATATTTGATATTATCAAGTCGCATACTTATCGAAGTAGTTCAAAAACCGTTGACGGAATGGTTTATTTGAAAATCACTTACCGATCGTTCTGGTAAAAATGATATTTCGCAATATTTTTTCCATATTTCCTCCGTTTGTTTTATACAGTATCAGCAGTTTGTGGTTACAAGCTGAGTTTTTAAATCTAATAACGTTGCTCATAATCAAAATAAGTAAGGCAAATTGGTGGTTTTTTAAAACAACTAACTACACGTTTAATTCCGTGTAGCTTTTACAGAATAGTCAGCTTGTTAACTGTTTGTCATCGTTCTGCCAAATTTCATATCCAGAGATGACGTTTCGACCATTTTAAAATTGATTAAAAAAATGGAATTTCTTCCATTAAGAGGTTTTTAATTTTATTCTCGAACCGACACTATTCTGTGTCAAACTTGGTTTGTGCTGTTGTTCATCTATGTTGCGTTGTTTAACATCTGTTTTGCCTTCAATAATCGCCCCCCCCCCCCAAAAAAGTGATGTTTCCAAGCTGTTAGCAATGTACAGGGTGTTCGAAAAGTTTTTCTCCGAGTACAAAGCTGATGCATACTACGTGATCAGCAGAGATGTGAAACTGTGACAAAATATAGAGGAGCAAACCAAGTTTTACGGGCGACAGAAAACACATTATTAATAATGATACAGGAGGTGTGTGCACTGATTTTCTGTGACTCCGCGTTAAAGACCGTCTCAGTTTTTCCCATCTTCCAGCTGAGGTGGTCGGTTTTCGGGTAAATCGGCAAAAGATCCTGTTGTCACGAACTTGTCATATCACGACAACTTAATGCTCTTGATATCGGACGATGTATTTCCATACGTTTGCACTATTTTAGGTGACAGGGTAGCAGAGAACATACTGAGCATTTTCCTAATTTGAATAAATTTTAGGTTTCATGAACACTGATACCACGACGATGCAGAAACGTTACGGAAGCTTCCGACACAAAAACTTGGAAAGTTTTCCAACAGTTCGGTACCGTAAGAACCCGTGAAGACTTCATTTGGCACCGGTTCCACAGGTCTGTTATATATTTTATGGATATGAGTAAAATTTGTAATCGAGGAATAACTTTTTGGACATCCTGTATTATCAGCTATAGAGATTACGCATGAGTCATCGACAATGTTAGGTTGTTTGCAAGGTAATAAAAAAAGTGTATTATTTGTCTCGTCAGAGGATTGTTTAATATTTTTACTGTGGCGCAAATGTACACGCACCGAATGGTTATGAAGAATTATGTTTCAAGCACTTTGGTGTAAGTTAACACAATACGTGAAATTAACTGTCGGAATATACTTGTTGCTTTCAAAAATAAGTTTCCTTAAAAAAAAATTAACTTTTGTTGAACACGTAGCCCACAGACATTTTTTTGCTTATGAGTTTACGCCTCGTCGTCGTCTGAGAAGCAGGAAAGGACTGGGGCCAAGAACAGAAAGGAATTTGTCAATGACCTTTTGAAGGAACCATCGTGGCATTCATCTGGAGTGATGTGGAAAAATCCTGTAAAACTCAAATCTGAATTGCAGGACGGAGATTCGAACCCACCTCCTCCCAAATACGAGGCTCGAGCAAAGATATTTCTTGTAAATAGAAAGCAGACGATATATCTAGATGAGGGTATGACGAAACAGCAGGTTGGGAGTCACTACAAGGTGGGGGAGACATGAAGGGAGTGCTGAGAGTGTGATAAGGCGTACACTGGCGGTGAAGCCTGGGTGGACATTGCGACAAGAATTAGGAGTACTACGTGAAAGGGAGGAGTTTACCATCAGCAAAAACTAACTCTTGATTTCACATGCAAATAAATTTATCTTTTGTAGATAGAAGGGTCAGTGACTGGAATTAATTACCGAGGGGCATGTTCGACTGTTTTCCTGAAATAGTGGAGGAAGTTAAGACAAAAAATCGTGGAATACGAAAATGGGTGTAGAGGGAGATAGTCACCGGAATTTATTTGCTCCATCCCAATTAAATCCTATTTATTTTTTCGACATACCTGCTTCTCAACTAATAGAAAATATACTGCGATGAATAATGTATCTGTAATCTACACGGACAGTCTATTTAAGGTGCGAAAAAAGACACTTAGATTTATATTTCGCATAGGATAGAGAGTTTCATGCAGGGCTACTTTTCAGCAAAACAAAATTTTAACACTCAATGCTTTGTACATTTTTTAAAGTTAAACACCTGAAAAATTATAAACAACCGCAACATTTACAGGCATGGTAAAAGAGGACATGGCAACTACTTTCGAATGAGAATAAATAAACAATACGCTGAACAAGATCCGTTCAAGAAAAGGGTAATGTTGTTCAACAAACTCCCTAAGGAAATAGAGTTGTTAAGTGGCTCAGAATTCAAAGTGAAACTCAAGACTTACCTAGCCAAAAAGGTCTTATATTCCTTAAGTAAATTCTGATATATCAATTGTCTGTTATAAGCAATAAATGTATGTAAATTAGTTTAAGTCAGTAGTTATCTATATAGGGTGTTACAAAAAGGTACGGCCAAACATTCAGGAAACATTCCTCACACACAAACAAAGAAAATATGTTATGTGGACATGTGTCCGGAAACGCTTACTTTCCATGTTAGAGCTCATTTTATTACTTCTCTTCAAATGACATTAAAGATGGAATGGAAACACACAGCAACAGAACGTACCAGCGTGACTTCAAACACTTTGTTACAGGAAATGTTCAAAATGTCCTCCGTTAGCGAGGATACATGCATCCACCCTCCGTCGCATGGAATCCCTGATGCGCTGATGCAGCCCTGGAGAATGGCGTATTGTGTCACAGCCGTCCACAATACGAGCTCTAACATGGAAAGTAAGCGTTTCCAGACACATGTCCACATAACATATTTTCTTTTTTTGTGTGTGAGGAATGTTTCCTGAATGTTTGGCCGTACTTTTTTGTAACACCCCGTATATATAAAGATGAAAGTATGTATGTTTGTTTGTTGGTTTGTTCGTTCTTCCTACAAATCCACAGTTTTCATACGATATTGATCAAACTTTGCACACTTTTCCTTTGATACAAGTAAAAAAATACTGTCTGCATTTGGTAGAAAAATTATTTGTATAAATAATACATGTTGTCTTATAATTTCGAAACATTACTGAACGGCGATAGACAGACGCGTTCAATATAGAAGTCTCTGTACTGTTATTCCATGTAGCGGTCAGCTAGCTCAGTGGTTAAAGCGCTTGTATTTAATAATACTGATAGTGAAATTCTGATGCAACAGTTTATATTGATTAAATACTTAAACGTTCATAGAAATTATATAAACATTCACATTTTCCAAGTGTGTACAGTCTACAGGTTTGGAAATAAATAAATAAAATAAATCTGTTGATATAATTTTTTCATCGACTTTCGTCATAGTATATTCAGTTAACGTTAAAACACATTGTTTGTTTGAAATTTATGTTCAAAGTGTGTCCACGGGAAGCAGGGATACAGTTTACCCCACTGCAGCGCCTGGGTGTGTGAGACGCAACCTGCAGTGCACGACAGTCGTTTTGGAGCGGCAGTTTTAGGGGTTAGCAGAAGCCGAGGTTATTTGATACCTGTATAAACAATATCTTTGTTTCATTTATTGAAAATGACAAACAAAAATTCGAAATGATTGAATTCTGACATCAAGTATTCTGTAGAAATTGCAAATACTGTCTCTCTTATTCTACTTCGTTGAGTATTTAATTTCAACTCAACCACAAAGTGAATAAATAGACTTGCCTGATGGAGGAGGCGGGGGAGGGGGCGGGGGGAGGGGAAGGAAGATTGGTGTACGAATGTTTAACACGGGTTTACTAGAAAAAAAAAATTAATAACAACTAGTTCGAAAGCTGATTAGTAATTTACATTTATTATTGACCTGGAGACAAGATTTCAAGAAGCCTCGCTCGCCTTTCCTTGATTGTTTGTTCAATGTAGGATAGTAGAACACACAGCTTTGAGATGGGAGTTTTGTCGTTCTGTACTTGATAGTCACATAAAGGAACTTTAGCTCGAGGTGAAAATTCGGATTGACTGTATATTCCAAGAGGAGAGTATCTTACAGGTGAGCAATAAATTCAAGAAATAAAAACCGTTATTGGTGAAGTTTGTTTGGGATTAATATAAGCATTTTTTTTTATCTTGCGACATTACACGAGCAATCAAAATAAGTGATGAGTATCGCGACAGACTCGAACGCAATGCCGTACCAGGAACGGAAAGAAAATATGTTTTTATGCTGATCGAAAAGATTTTAGAAGAACTATTTAATTGTACAAGGGCTGGTTTAAAGAGTCTTGTACGAAACGTCGTTGGACGAAACGTCGTTATACCTGATCACTGTTCGGTTTTCTGGGGATTTTAGGCATTTAATTTAATATAATTGCGATGGATCGCACGCTATTTTCCTACCCACCTATTTTCTTCCCTTTCCCGTACCCATCTACTTTTGCTCTGTATAAATTTGAAATTTATATCGTTTCACCGTTTTTGGTAAATTATTCACCAATTCTCTTGGTAACTTATTCCAATCTCTGACACCCTTACCTAAAAAAAATATCTTTCCATCCCCTTGTGCCTGAAATCGAGTGCCAGCTTGTGGCCATGGTCATCTTTTCCCTTCCATGCATTACTTTTAATACTTACACCACTATCTTTGCACGCCTTATCACTAATATACTCCTTGTTCACTCCCATGACTCTACTCACCCTCCTCATGTCTTCCAATGAATCCAATGTTTGGATGGTCCGCTTTTCACGTTTCAGAACTACTTTTATGTATAATAGTAAGACACAAAGGAGCTACGTAGTTTACGGATGTTTCGTTACTAACCTGGAAGAAATCCGTGCGTTTCTTCCATAAGCTTAACCAATAAAAAAAAAATCATTAAACTCTCACATGGTTGTTCCACGCTTCTTTAATTAAACACCGTTTCAAAACTTGATATATTGAAGATTAAATATCTTTTTTATAACATTTAAATCTCCTTCTACATTAATTTCAATAATCCCTTCTACTAATTTTTACACACAGCTAACAACACAAGCGAAACCCACGCATTTGTCCGCACTCGTCATCTTTCCTTTTCGCGGACTCACTGGCAAAGATACTCTCCCTGCACTCACAGTTCACTCTTCTGGGATAATTCACACTGCCTTCGATATCCTAAGTACAATACTTTGCAATAATCCTCGTCAAACTCGAATAAACAGCAAAATATTACACATAAAATTACACAAATCAAGAGACGAATTTTAAAAAAAATATTAATGAATAATTTTTTAAGTGTGACGAAAATGTGTTTCCCCTCAAGCTCTACTGTTGACTGAAGGGAGTCAATCTGAAATAAAAAGTTGATGTTAGATTTCCATCGAACCCGAGATTTCGTGATATTTGATGAGATTTCGCCGGAACCACATCCACCCCTCCCACCCTATATTATTATTATTACAGCTTTATCAATCCTTACTTCAGGATGTAGCCTCTTCAAGTCAAATGAGCTATATATTACAATTTAATTCAGCATGGTTTTGTTGTAGTTCCTTCCATGCTGATCGATCGTGAGCAACTCTCTTCCAGTTCACGACTGTAACTCGACGTATGTCACTATCCCAGCGATCCGGGGCTCTTCATCTTGCTCTTTTCAGGTTCCTTGGTATCCAATCCAGTACTGCCGTAGTCCATCTGCCATCTCTTTTGGGAGCAATATGACCAGCCCATTGGCATTTTTGAGTCATGACTCTTTTTATGATGTCTGTCACTTTGGTTACTGAATGAATGTGCACGGCCCTTTTCCTGTCTCTTCTTGTAAACCCTAGCATTGCTTTTTCCACACTCAGGGCCGGCGCTAGGAATTTCGGGCCCGGGGTAAAATGGGTGACCTTTTTCTTTTTTAGCTCTACAAAATGGCCAGGCGACAATGGGCGTATTCTTGGCTTCATGGCCTGAAAGCCCCAATAGTCGGTGATCGGGCCCCCCATCAGCCGGCGGGGCCCGGGTACTTTTGACCCGCTTACCCCCCCCCCCCCCCTTAACGCCGGCCCTGTCCACACTTCGCCGGGCAGTTCTCAGTTTTTGCTTCATGTGACCAAGTCTGGCTGGCATATGTGTGGACCCGTAATAAACACCTGTTTTTTAAGATGTACTGGCATGTTTGATTTAAAAATAATTGAATTTCTTCCGTATGCTCTCTTGCCCAGCTTTATGCGTCTGTAGATGTCAGGCTTGGCTTTGAGTCGCCGTTCATATTGATCAGTTGGCCAAGATAGATGTACTACGGACTCAATCAGGTTTTTCGTGTCTGCCTTCTCATTGACTTTTTCTGCCCATTTGTTTTTCATGATTTTGCTTTTTGACACGTTTATTTTAAGGTCCACTTCACTGGAAGCTGCCTCTAGTTCATTTATCAGTTCTTTTAGCTCTTCCAGACTGTTTGAGAGTAAAACTATATCATCAGCGAATTTTAAGTTGTTGACACTTCTTCCAATTATTCTCAACTCTCTGTTTTGCCATTGGATTTTTGACATTGCCAACTCCAGGACTGATGTGAATAGCTGGGAGGATATGGAGTCTCCTTGTTCTACTTCTCTTTCTACCGGGAACTCTTTGGTGGCTTCAGCGATGTTGACAAAGGCAGTGGAAGTGCTGTAGATGTTGTATAGTATGTTGCTATAGCCTGGACTCACTCCTTGTTCTAGAAGGGCGACATGATTGCTGAGTGATGGGCTGAATCAAAAGCTTTTTCAAAATCTATAAAGGCCAAACAGAGTGGCATCTGGCTACCTATATGGGCTCAAGTAATTAATTAAGACGTTTTCACATTTCTGACGATCCTCCAATTTTTTTTATTCTGCGACAGATAAACGTTAGTTGCAGTGCGATCCCAGTTTTATGTGTGGGTCTACACTCCCGGTTTTGCATTCTGCCGTACCGTTTATTATCAGTGTTCGCGAACCGTCAGCTGCACGTCACTCACAAATTCCGCTCTCGCTCCGGTTGTTTATGTGGACATTTTGTCACCTGCAGCTTCGGCCGCCGATGAGAATAGCTCGGGTTTATTTATCTCTGTATCTTGCTGCCCATCACTGTGTCGATGTGGCTGTTCGTGGTTATCGAATTATGCGCAGCGTCTGTATCCCAATACAGCTGTCCCAAATCTGCTATCGATTGTTCGATACCGTGCATTTTCTGAAGCGTTAACATTCGTGTTTTGTTAATGTTTATTACGAGAGACGTTACACAAATACGTTTAGTTCCTCTTTCGCTTCTCGAAATATAACAAAATATTTTAGGGCATTTATTTTCTTTTTATGGCCAAAAATAACAAAACGTACTTGTGTGGGTCAATGGCTGCAACAAGAAGAAATTATTTACGAAGAAAATGAATACTTTTATACTAACATTTTTGCGATACGCGTAAACTTTTTTTTGTTTATACTAATAAAATATTCAGGTTATAAAACAAAGATCCATGAACAACTGGATATTTGTGGCTATTATTCCAATTAATTCAACATTCCCAGAACGCCTAGATTAGAACCACCAGCCAACAACAGATATGCAGATACTAAATATAAACAACAAAAAACCACAAGTACTAACATTTAAAGAAAACTGTCACATTTAAAAATCACTGGTCGATGGAAAGACCACAATAAATGAATACACGATGTTGACAGCTACAACACTACACAATATTCAAACCACATTAAGACAGAGTTAACAATTAAACATGCAAAAAAACGCTAAACCAATCATAAACATGTATTCGAAAGGCACGCTACCCATCAAATAAAACATACAAGCGCAAAAGAAAACACTCAGCGGCTAATAGTTGTCGAAATCCTGTATTGAATTGATAGTGATAAAGACACAGAAAAATTTCCTTTAGTGCAAAAAACTTCAGTTATAAAACCGTTGAAGCCTTTAATAGTGTAAAAATACTAGCGAATGTGGAAAAAATGAAAATGTAAGCGTGTTTATATTTATATCATAATTTCACTGTGTAAATTGTAGCATTAAACAAACTAATTACATGTATACACACTCAACAGATAGAGCAGTTGAACATGTCTTAGAGTATGAAGTAAAATACATCCGGAAAAATAAATAAGAAAGAAAAAAAATTCATTGCCATAGGCGTGACATTAATTATTAATACAAATTAATCAAAGATTCATTGTTACAAAGGTCTCCTATCTCCGAGTCGATATTTAGTCTGTTTCCGTTTATATTGCGAAGAGAGAAGTTAAGATTAGTGCGTGAATAGCCATGTTTGTCCCTTAATTACTAATGGCATTATTTTTATGGGCTGATCTTTGGCGTGCTGTTACTGTTTGTCAATGGAAACTGTAAATTGAAATGATAACGTATAAGGTCTTGATTCTCCATAGCACAGAATACAGCTCTATTGTGTGTAACCCTTAGTAATCTGGGTTGGTTGAAGCAACTGAAAGATACCGGGTCTCAGGTTTTAACATTGGGAAATGTGCTTGTGAGCAACTAGAAGCGAAATTCCGATGGATTTGGAAGTTCTTGTATTTAACAAGCTTTGCAATATATAACAGGTTAGAAAGACGATACCAGAGATTTTCCAAAAGACATTAATAACATTGTATTGCATCAGAGATTTATAACTCCTAAACATACCCATATTCTGCAGTTCACAAAAAAAGCTATAGACGGAAGAGGGTGCTTTGCACCAAAACGAATCTTCATTCTGTGCATATACTCGTAAACTTCTATGAATCCTAAGGGTCGGTACGAAATCAAAGAAGCGTTACTAAATATACAAAGAGAATAGACCATGTTCCACAGCGTTGCATAAATGATTTATAGTAAACACCATCTACTAAATTATTTATTTATTTTTCCAGATGCGTTTCGACCCTTTGGTGTGGCATTCGTCAGTGGGAGTATTGTTGTAGTTATTACATGTCAGTACGGAACAGCACTTCTCTGGACTGGTATTCAGTTCTAAAATTCAGAATTTTCGTTGAAACCTTTATATGCACCTTACTGTTAGTAGTAATCACTGTTTTTTTTTTTCTAGTTTTAACCTAAACTCTTTTTTGATTGCACCTAACTGTTTCAGAGTTTACTGTTAGCGTATTTTATTCTGATGAGATTTTTTTTCACGTACAGCGCTCTTATTTCATTGCGAATCCGTTGTTTGTCTGCTGTTGTTTTTGTTTTTTGTGCTATTCCCGACTGTCACATTTTACATGTTTTGGTTCGGTGTTATACTGAACACACTGAAACCACTAGGGTGCAAAAAAAAAAAAAAAAAAAAAGTGCAGGTTGAAAAAGAAAACGGCGATTACTAGTAACAGTGAAAATTTTTAATTTTGGAATTGAATACTAATCCAGAGAAGTGCATAAATTACCGTTCCGGATTGACATGTGACAACTACCACAATCTTCCCACTGATGATGCCCCACATAGAAAGGTCGAAACGAATCTTGAAAAATGAATAAAACTGTTGTTAATGTAAGGTGTTTTATTTAAATCAGAATAGACGACGTTTCTCGACGCGGCTTGTTGATTCTTTCACGTTCGATTTTTCGTTGATGAACGCAGGATCTGTGTCGATTTTTTTGACGATATCACCTGCCCAGCTCGTTTACTCAGCCTTAATATGCTATTTGCTGTTAACGGGGCTGCGATGGAGTTGTCAATCAGAGATGAGCCGGAAATTAACTCAGCGCCGACACAACTCCCTCAGCCATTGTTCATAATTTTATACTGCTCTGGTGTTGATTCCACGATGTTGAAAGTGCAGGAGATTAGACAAGCAAGAGGAAAGAGAGAACAGTAAAGTCTCAAGTGTTTCATTATTGCTGCAGATACATGTATTTAGCTTAAAAACGTATCCCCCTCGACATCATTAAAGTTTGTTTCAATACTGATGAAGGAACTGCTGTGGTGAAGGCTTTTTATTTCCGAGATGCGTTTCGCCCTTATAGTGTGGAGCGTCATCATTAGGTGTGGTGATAACTCAGGACTTCATATGAAGATTATCGTCATACTTCCACTGATGATGCCCCACACCATGAGGGCGAAACGTATATAGGGGATAAAAAACCTTCACCACAGCAGTCGTTTGTAGACGGCATTTGATTTATAAAATCCGTTACTCAGCAACTACGGAAAATGGGCTACAACTCGATTTATGCAAAGGCAGATTGATTGCTAATTGATACGCAGTAGTTATGAAAAATTTTCGCGACGGTTTTACTTGATCTGTCATAATCTTAAATTTAAGAATGTATTTAATATAGATCATCGAAAAAAATGTAATATTGAATTGGAGGACCACCCAATCAAACTACAAAAAAAATTTTTGATACTATAGCAATAGTTATTTCAAAAGGTCTTTTTCTCGAAGAAATTGACACGAAAAGCTTCTCAGAAAACCTTTGCCGCAATTGTTAGCAGCACGTCATATATGTTATTTCTAAAGTTTTTTTTATGAAGAGCTATCTTTCTCCCTTAATATTTAGCCAAAATCGATAAATGAGGTATTATTTAAAAGATTAAGTTCATTAATTACGAGGGTGGTCTGAAAAGTTTCCGACCTCAACGTGAAGATGACAGCACTCGTAAATAAAAGCTAGTGAATTTTGTTGTTTATCTGTTGACAGTTACTCAAGAAAGTTTCAGCCATTTTGGACGCGCAGCTGTTACGTAACAGTCGTTTGAGTGAGTTGATGTGAGTGTTTTTGTGAAAATGGACAAAATCGAGTATCGAGCTGTCATTAGATATATGTTTTTGAAAGGCAATATGCCTACGCAAATGAGTTGGATTCTGTGTATGGGACTCTGAACCGTCACTTACAACAGTGAAATTTTGGGCAGCTGAATTTAAACGTGGCGTAAGAGCTTGGGAGACGATGAACGTTCGGGACGTCAGAAAATTGCAACTGCCGACGAAAACATCGACAAAGTTCACCAATTGGTGCTAGACGACCGCCGAATTAAAGTGAGAGAGATAGCAGAGGTTATGAACATTTCAAAAGAACGTGTTTGTTACATATTAAATCAACATTTAGGTATGAGAAAGCTGTCCACGCGTTGGGTGCCGCGTTTGCTCACATTAGACCAAAAACGTGTTCGAATGAACATTTCCAACGCTCTGTTGGCGCAGTTTAGGCGCAATAAATCCAAGTTTTGGCGCCGATTAATTACTTTAGATGAATCTTGGATACACCATTATACGCCCGAAACAAAAATACAGTCCAAACAGTGGACTGCAAAGGGGGAACCGGCTCCAAAAAAAGCAAAAACTGTTTTTTTCGGCTGGGAAAGTGCTGGCGACTGTTTTGTGAGATAGTCATGGAGTTATTTTATTCGATTACCTTAAAAAATGAAAAACCATTACAGGAGCATATCACGCATCATTACTTGACAAGCTGAAGGCAGAACTTGCGGATAAACGGCCACATTTGCAGAAAAAGAAAATCCCGTTTCACCAAGACAACGCACCGTCTCACACCTCAGCGGTTGCCATGGCGAAAATTCACGAATTACTGTTTGAACTGCTTGACCATCCGCCTTACTCACCAAATTTAGCCCCAAGCGACTTATTTTTGTTCCTTGATCTAAAAATTGCGCTCGGAGGACAGAGGTTTTCGTCAAATGAAGATGCCATCACCTTCGTGAACAATTATTTTGCAGAGAAAAAAGCCGAGTACTATTTGGACGGGTTACAGAGATGGGAGCATCGCTGGGAGAAGTGTGTAGAGTTACAAGGAGACTATGTTAAAAAAATAATTCAGAAAGAAATGTCTTCTATCTTTGTTATGCCGGAAACTTTTCAGACCACCCTCGTAAGAAAGAACTGCCACAGACAATTTAATCCCAAAGTTTGTTTTCGGTTCCTATTTTTTGTAATAAAGTCGTACTTATCGCGCATTTCGCTATGCCTGGCCAATGGCCACTCCCACGTAGCCCCACACAAAAACTAAAAGATATGGTTCATGAGCAACTAAGTAGCCCATGTGAATCGGAAGAAGAAGCTGCTTCAGCTAGCGTTTCACAGGAATATCACTTCTGGAAACATCACAAAGTGCTAGCCCACGGCCACAAAAAGAAAAAGCACTGTAGTGACAATATCTCTCTCTACTTGTCAAACACTGTAACGTCTCTAAAAAGCAATCCATTTACAGAATTGGAAGAAATGAAACTTATGTTTACTTGTCTATACAAATACGCACTACAGTATCTTATTGTTGTAGCGACGTCAGTACCGAGTGAATGTTTGTTTTCTAAGGCAGGTGAAACAATGACAAATAAAAGAAACACGCTGTCCCCAAAATATTTGGAACAATTGATTTTTTGGGAAACCTTCCAAAAGCGGATTTTTTGTTTTGTTTTGTTTAAAAGTGTTAAAATTATAATAAATAAATACTTAAAGATAAGACAAAACCTTCAAAGTTTGCTTAAAATGTGAGCTTTATTACAATTTTAAAAAATAAATAAAAATGTTTACAGAGTGTTATATGATTTTATTACATTAAGCAAATAGAATAAATAATTTAGCAAAATGTTACGTATATTCTTACGTTTTGACTGTAATAAAAAAATGTATCGATATGAGTAAGTATCGATACTTTCATAGGACTCAAATGTGTTTTTTTTTTTAACTGCTTTACGTCTCTCAACAGCGAGGTCTTTAGAGACGGGAAAGGATGGGGGGCAAGAATGGGGGGCAAGGATGGGGGCCAAGGATGGGGGCAAGGAATGGGAAGGAATTCGGCCATGGCCTTTTGAAGGAAGCATCCCGGCATTTGCCTGGAGTGATTTGGGAAACCATGGAAAACCCAAATCTAGACGCCCGAACGGGGATTCGAACCGCTATCTTCCCGAATGCGAGGCGAGAACGGACTCATATGAGTAAGACAATCGAGTACTACTCATTTGAGTAGGTATCGATACTTTGATGGTATCGGAACATCGCTTAATTTACCATGTTCGGATCTCATTTTGCGCATAAATAACCGTATCATAGGCGAAGTTCCTAGGATCATTAGTCGACAAATAGAAAGAGATGGTTGCATCGAAAACCAGTCAGCGGCATGACTAGAACGCTATTCTAACGGATTTCGAGTAACTTTAAGGTCAGCCACGTTAATACTGCATCACGCGGGTGGCTGTTAACTGTATAATGGCATGTCCCTTCCGGGCTGGTCCTGTCTGTGTATTTAGCATTGGCAAAATCAACAGCAGAATCGAAACGTCAGCACTGTGGAAAAACAACACGTGCACTGGATCTGTGGTCCCGACCAGACACATCTCATCGCGATTTCGGGAGTTAGACAAATTTCAGAACGCTAATTACGGTAGTTAACAGAAGGTTTCAGGATACTACTACGCTACGCTACACGAAATTCAATTACGAATTGTTCGCAAAAGAACAATTACTATGATCATTTGAAAAATGAAAAAATATTTTATGAAAAAGTGTATAATGTACTGATATAATGTTACCTGCAAAATAATAAAATCTTTTTATCTTTTTTTGTGTCGAAATACCTTGATTGGTGATTGTCATATAGCTTGTTACTAGGCATGGAACAACACTATAATTAGAATTAAGTTACTTAATTCCAGGTAGGTATAAGCTATTTTTTCTTATGGCGTTACGCCTTGTCGTCGTCAATATATAAGGGAAAGGACTGGGGACAAGAAACGGGAAGGAATTCAACCACGGGCTTTTGAAGGAAGCATCCAGGAATTCACCTGGAGTGATTTGGGAAAACCCAAATCTGGTTGCCCACACTGGGATTCGACCCCGCGTCCTCCGGAATGCGGGGCCATAGCATTACTGCTCACCCGCCACGCTCGGTTTCAATAAGCTACTAAAACTAGTATCAATCTATTTAAACTATAGGGGTGCTTAATCCCCTCTTCTCTAAGATTATCACGAAACAGAAGGGTGGTAAACTATACAAACGATAGAAGTTCAAATACACCCCGTTTGTTGTGTTACCTCTAAGTGATATCTTTCGATAGTGTTTGGAGTGGACAGCGTCACGCATCTTCGTGGGTAACATGTAAAGCTCGGAAATGGTAATAGATTTCGAAACAATAATTTCGACTAAGTGTAACAGAAATAAATCTCTTCAAAAATGTATTAAGTCAGACAGTTTTAGATCTCGTCACGTTTTACAAATGTTTATTTCACTTACTCACTTCATAACCCTTCTTAACAGAAATTTTACTTAAATAAAACACAGAATTATTAGAGATTTAAAAAATGCAGGTTAAATTGTTAGGGCTCAAAAGTACAGTTGGGTGTCATTGCGGTAAATACCTTTCAAGTATGGAAAACTATTTTTGAAAAAATTGCAAAATTAATAGCTACGTATTAATTTGAGTGCTGTTCTGAAGTCTGAACGATATTTTTTAAATAACTTTTTTTGCGTTTGGTGCATTTCAACCCATCTGCTGTTAGTCTTTTTAATAGCCGGCGCTAACGATAAAATAAATTTGTGTTATTTATTTCGATGTAGCTCTGAATTAGTTCCCTCGCTGGATTTACTGATTGCCACACCTATGAATGACATACATTATTTTCGAGAAGTAACATTTGCTTTCAGAATATAAAATTGTCATCAATTCGGTAAATAGTATGGAGATAAGTTATCTTTTAATTATGACCGAATCTACTAACTTCATTTTTAAACCTTTTTAATAACCATTCACCTGCGAGAAGCAATGGTAAGAGTAATCTTACGTCAGAGGAAATTTATTTGTAATAGTAACAATAGTCTTTCCAAAGGTCCGTGTTTCAACAATGTAAGTTTTCGTTTTTTTTTTTTTTTTTTTTTTTTGTAACTGCTTTACGTTTCTTTTTAACATCGAGGTCTTTAGAGACGGGAAAGGATGGGGGGCAAGGATGGGGGCAAGGAATGGGAGGGAATTCAGCCATGGCCTTTTTGAAGGAAGCATCTCGGCATTTGCCTGGAGTGATTTGGGGAAACCATGGAAAACCCAAATCTGGATGCCCGGACGGGGATTCGAACCGCCGTCCTCCCGAATGCGAGGCGAGAACGCTAACCGTTACACCGCCCCGCGTAAGTTTTCGATAATTGTTCTTAGTTATAATGGTTTAATTTACTTCTCTTACCCATACGTAACCACAGTAAAGTTGTTTGTATCAGTAAAAAAAAAAAAAAGAAGAAGAAAGATAAGTGTTCAATAATACACGCCGACAAGTACATCAACCTGGGATGGTAGAATTATCAGGGGAAAATGAAATCCTAGTTACTTAAGCTCACATACAACGTCTTTCTTATTCACTGACAACACGATCTTCTACAATTATTATTAATTCAGATCCGGTTTGTACCCAGATCACAGACGGTAATTTCCCTAGGTTTTTTTTTTTTTTTTTTTTTTTTTTTGCTATATATATTTGTGCCGTAGAACGCCGACTTCTTCCAGAATTAATCAGTTTAAGAGTGTACGTTCCGTTCTAATTTGACAAAAACACAAATTAGTCATTCAGTCACTAATTAAGTTCCGTGAACTGTATATTGTACTGGGCAGAAGTATGCTCACCAAAGATAAAGTATGACACTTTATATTAAAATATAGTTGGCAACCTAGCTCATAGCTGCCCACCATACTGAACTAAGAACCTGACAAAGGTTTCGTAGATCGATTCCTTTATTTCCCTGGTACATTCCCTTTCGATAAATTGCAAAAAAATGATCTTTTTTATATTACTCCAATGATTGCTTTGATTCACGGAAACAAGTTAGTTCTGCCAATATACAATTAACTTCCCTTAAGATAAAAATCATTATCTTTACCTCACCACTAAATAAATTAAATATTGTGTTATTAAACTTAAAGAATGGGGGTGATTGTTAGAGAATTATTACTTACTTCTCCGACTAAATATGTTTTCACTGTCTTTCCCATAAACGAACTCATTTTACTGTAGAGGAGCAAATTTTAGAACATCGTATCTATTACGAAACCTATCAGGTAGCTAATAAACATGATTGCTTTATTTGGATGAATCAGTCGTTTATACATTAATTTAAAACCGAAAAATATTAAAAACACACCTCTATCCGAAAACAGGTGTTTTATTAGTACTCATTGCAGCACTAGTAGAGAAGGTATAAACAATGAAATAGTAGTAAATATCTAATTAAATTTTTGCACCAGTTTCTTTATTCGAACCATCAACACTTCGTTTTTTAAACTAATTCAACATTTTTACTTCAAAAAATAGACTCTACAAAATTTACTTAGTACATACATTTTAAGTGTTATCAACCTTTTTATCTGTAAGAATACTAACGTTTCGATACTTAATTCTAAAATAAACGTTGCCATCAATAATAAGAATTTTGCTTAGACTTTTTAACAATATGGCATTTTAATTAAAATCACCAAAATATGGAACTACCTGCTGGAATTAATTATTAATTATAGTTATGTTTAATTAATTATAATTAGCCTAGAAAATACATAGTTCAATGATTTATAATCAGGTTTTAAGCTGATTAGTTATTTATATTTGACAAATGAAACAGTCTTCGTCACAATTGGATATTATAACATGTTACAACGAATTTTAAGAAATTGTTACTAACTGCCCCCATAGTACGAATTACTAAACTAATTTATATAAACATTAAAGTATGAATTTCACAATAAATCCCAATAAAATGATATCAAAGGAGAGGATGTTTAGAAGCGTTATAGCCAAAACAATCATGAAAAATAAATAATGGATATAGAAAAATCAAACTTTACGTAAATTATTTTTATTCGATACCTGGCCGATCCGGAGCACACGAACACGTCATGTTTCTGCGGCACTGGTGCTACTGACGTAGACGTAACGCGGGAAGTTATAAGGGCCAGACCGAGTCAGATATTAGAGTCCCAAGAGTTCAAAATGCCGATAAAAATTGCATATTACTATTTCCCCAGTTATAATAAGACTTACGCTCCCCTGCTCAGAACAGAACTCCAGAAATCGACTTGCACAGCACTTCGTAATAATTATCTTGTTGTTTAACTTAATTCTGATGCGCCCCACGGCCCGATGGGAATTTCATCACAGCAATTTCTTACACTTTCTTGTACACGTCTACTTTTACCTCTACGAACTTTTCAGCGTTTTTGGTAAATTATTAATCACTTCCCTTGGTAACTTATTCCAGTCCCTGACACCCTTACCTAGAAGAGATAATCTTCCCACACCCTTGTGCCTGAATTCGAGTGCCAGCTTGTGGCCATGGTCATCTTTTCCCCTCCATGAACTACTTTTCATACCTACTGCAATATCTTTCCATGCCTCATCACCAGTATACGCCTTGTACACTCCCTTGACTCTCTTCACCCTCCTCCTGTCTTTCAAGGAATCCCGTTCCAGCTCTTTTATCATATCCGTCACTGATTGCATTCTGCAGTAATTTACAGAGAAATATCTAGCAGCACTTTTTTTCACCATCATCCCGGAGCATTTGTTGCTTATTCATCTCAAGCAGTTCATGAGTAAAGTTTTGTGTGTTGACATTTCCTTCAGGTGTGACAATTAAGTTTTTCCCGGCGTATGGTAGACAGGAATTCTTCACGGGTCTTCTGCCGGATAAGATCTTTTAAATACGACGTTTCCGCAGTCACCTCCGCTGCCTTCATCTGGTGAGCTGTCATCGCGAAGTAGCTGCCGAATGATTCGGTGTCGAACCGTCGCGGCAGCTACTTCGCGATGACAGCTCACTAGATGAAGGCAGCGGAGGTGACTACCGAAACGTCGTGTTTAAAAGATCTTATCCGGCAGAAGACCCGTGAAGAATTCCTATTTCCTTCAGGCTTTACAAGGTTAGTACCCCCTAAAACTCCTGTATTTGATACCAAAAATGTAGGTCCCATACTACAGCAACATACTTAAACAACGGTGTAACCAACGTTTGGTCCACTAATCCCTCATTTCTGTGGTACATACCTTCATCACTCTCTTCAATAAACGGAGGATTTTTAAACCTTCTCTTACGTCTTGGCTAATGCCTCCTGCCCAGATGAATTGATTATCAAATGTTATGCCAAGATATTTACACATTAAGTGAGCCATAACATCTAACATTCGCTCAAAACTGTCATCGGTTCGGTGATAGGCTGCCGAAAATTTTTCATTTTGTGCGACGACTTCACGATGAAATATTACTTCACACTTGATTTATTTTAAATATAGTAGTTGATATTAAAGGGATATTATTAAGGTTATTAATTAAGGTTCTTCCTTTTGGTTAGAACTCTGATTCACACTAATTCACATAGCGTTAGTTGGAGAATTTAAATTGTTTTTGCGCCAGGCGTTACCTCACAATATTTATGAGGACCACTTTGGTGTCTTGATGATGCATGAGAAAGTTCTGCTGCTAGTCTTTCTCACTCAGAAATGAATAATGCTGAAAACTTTTTATCTTTTTCCGCTAGCTGAATTTTTTGTAAATGGTGAAGACAAATGGGCTGAGATGTATTACTCACAAAATATCACAGATAAACAGCGAGAAAAACATAGAAACATCTTTCAAAACAGCATCGGAAGGCCAGACAACTGCAAAATGTGGCTTTTAAAATTCTGTTAGTAATTACGTTTTATGTGATTTGGTGAGTCAGCGATTACTATAATCCCGATGTTTGCTTGGATTTATACAATCCTTCAATCGTAGTTCACCCACAGCAAAGAGAGGGCACTGCAGCATGTGAATACCTACTTCCGTCATTTTTCTTATTTTGAGTACGCTATTTACTGACAGCAGCGCTAATGCGTGTGATTTTGAAGTCGTAGTGTTTAAGTCACATTCGACACCGAGCGCGGTGGGTGAGCGGTTAACGCTCTGGCCTCGCATTCAGGAGGACGGCGGTTCGAATCCCCGTCCGGGCATCCAGATTTGGGTTTTCCTTGGTTTCCCCGAACCACACCAGGCGAATGCCAGGAAGCTCCCTTCAAAAGGTCGTGGCCGAATTCCTTCCCGTTACTTTCCCCTAACCTTTCCCTCCTCTTTTTTTATTTTATTTGGTATGGCTAAGCAACTTATGTAATACATATAAATATATACAACGACAAGAACGTTGGTAGCATTCACAAACTGATGTTCAGTTGTTGCAGGAAGTTGTAGCACTTATACGTCTAGAAATGGTCCATCATACTTCCATAGAGGATATTTCTTGATGATATGTCCCACACTCTGGGAAGGACCTCCGCAGTCCAAGGCAGGAGAATCCTCAAGCCCCTACCAGTGCTCGAATATGGTAGTGTAGTATGGGACCCTCATTTTACGTATCAAATACAGGAGTTGGAGAGGGTGCAAAGAAGGGCTGCTAGATTTGTTTCTGGAAATTATCGGAGAATGCAATCAGTGACGGATATGATAAAGGAGTTGAAATGGGATTCATTGCAAGACAGGAGGAGGATGAGGAGGGTAATGGGAGTGTACAGGCCATATACTGATGATGAGGCATGGAAAGATATTGCAATAGGTATGAAAAGTAGTGCATGGAAGGGAAAAGATGACAATGACCACAAGCTGGCACTCGATTTCATGCACAAGGGTGAAGGAAGATTCTCTTTTTTAGGTAAGGGTGTCAGGGATTGGCATGAGTTACCAAGAGAAATGATGAATAATTTACCGAAAACTTTGAAAGAATTTAAAGATAAAATTTGTAGAGGGCAAATGTAGGTGGGTGCAGGATAGTGGGAAGATGGGTGTGTAGGGAAATTGCCACCGGAGCCTGTGCTCCATTGCAATTACATCAAATTAAATAAAAAAAATTAATACAGCATCCGTTGCATTTGGCGTAACCCGTTCTTAAGAGATTTAGTTTGACCCACTGCTCTCTCTTCAGGTGGAATCCGGAAGACCAGTAGTAGAATCTTTAATATCTGGATGTTTCGCAGATGCAGAGTTGAAGCTTTGTCGCTATTTTTCCTTGACATCAAAGTCAAACACGTCTTGGTGTTTCTGGATTTAAGACTTATGGGGGATAGATCATTTAGGACCTCGTGGATTGGTATCTCCTGTGGATGGTCATATGGTGTAGTTATATATCCCCTCTAATGACCTCGAAATACAGTAGTGACTATTCTAAAGCTATTGTTTTGATGTTTAAAAAGATGCTCTTGTAATTGAGTTCGCCGGCGTCGATAAAATAATTCTAATTTTGTTCTGTCGTATGAATTTCAGTGCACCTTTAATTATAGTGCTCGCTGAAGTGTTATTTCAAGTCCAAAGTGAGGTGAACGATAAGCTTCCCAAAAATGTTTTCGCAGCTAGTTTTCATGATGCAAAACGTCATCACTGAATTTGGAAATCTTTTAAGCAGGACAAAGAATCATTCCCCTGGTAATAAAGAAAGAGAGCCGACAGAATTGCAACAATATAAAACAGTAAATATAGCTCTTCTTAGATTTTTTTTACATTGTAGGTATAGTTTGGTATATTTTATCAATTAATAAACAATGATGAACCAGTGGATCCAAGGAGTAAATAAAGATACGATTGAGATCGGAATAAGAGAAGATTTAATACAAGATAGAGCAACTTTTAGGAGATTGATCCAAAATTTCAAGGGTTTCCAGGAGAAGGAGAAGAGGAAATGTAGTAACATATGGACGGAACAAAGGAGGAAACAGCAAAGTGAGAGGATGATGAACTATTGGAAGTCAAGAAAAGAAGCATCGAAATGAATGCACGGGATTACTTTTCGTGGTCCTTAGATGGCCGATATCGAAGAGAAGAAACAATGATGAATAAGGTGAGGAAGTTTTTTTAGTAACATACCGAATATTTATATTTGTAGAAATGTGTATAAGGCAAATACCGGCAGTGGTCGTTCGTCCGCTGAATTTCAATGACAGTTGGTAAGAGAAAACAGCACAAAATATCTTTTGAAATTAATGGGAAAAAAGCTACATGCCACATGATGGTAAGGGTCACGTCATTAGCTACGTCGTGTTACGTGGGGGGAGGGTGGAGGGGGAGGGGGGAGGGGGAGGGGGAAAGGGGGCTGTTCATTAGAGACCGACCACGTAGTTTATTGCCGCTCTCCAAGACCTTTGTTCTATTATCGTCAAGAAATATCTTCAGCGAGTGGGTTACAGATAATCCGCTAAAAGAGCAATGAAGTCATAGATTTCTAAGATAATTATATCTGGAAACAAAAATATTTCTCCAATCATGTAGTTCTTTAGACAGTTTTACATTTCATTAGGTTTCCTTAATGTTTGTACAACCACCTCGGTCAGAAAATTTAAATGTTCTTAGTTCATAACAGAAAATTTTTTTTAATGCAATTCAAAGTGCTTAAAAACTTCGGGGAATTTTGATAGATCTGAAAAGTGCAAAAGTTCACTATCATACGTGGAGGATGAGCGGGAACCTCTCTGCCATCGCACTTCGCACATTCGAATACCCATCCAACTATTCAGATTTTGGTTTTTCATAGTTTCCAGAAATCGTAGAAGACCAATGTCGCGATTGTTCCTTCATAAGAACATGATCGATTTCCTTCCAGTTCTTTGCACCCAATCCTTTCCCGCCTCTAATGACCTCGACGCGACGAGGCGAAGAAGGACAAGGAAAACAAAATGAAAATAAATGTTATAAACATGTAATATTACTTGTTATGGTTGTGCTGTTCTCTGTGGCTATATATAGAAGGTTTATGGAGTATTTAAATTCTTTAGCTGCATTTTTCTTATGAACCTAAAAAGGTTTTAAGATATATGTATGTATTACAGAGTGCTCATATTTATTTATAACTCGCGTTGGATGATTTCGTTCGCTGGAAGAAAGATTTGCCACGCCTTCTATGTAGGACAGACATACGTAGTTATCTCAATCAAATGTGACAAACGTTATGCATTTTACGTGCTTTCAACTGACATACGAGGCTAGTGTATTTTCAGAAAATATGCATAGTGGGAAAACAAGAACCGAAGGTAGGGGAGCGTCCATAAACTACTAGGTTCGGTATAAGGCTGGGGGGGAGGGGTTTGAGTAGAAAGCTACGTTTAGGGGGGGGGGGGAAACCATGTAACTTTTCATTCATATTATTTGTCACTGTTAAAAGAAGTTACAGAATGCACAACAGCATATGAATATTTATTTCCGTCATTTGATTATGTCCGTATGTAATTTACTATAGTCTGACAAGAGAAAACAGTACCAAATGTCTTCCGAAGTCAGTAGGGGAAAAAGCTGCGTGCCACGCGGGAAAAGGGGGGGGGGGAAGAGAGCTGAGGCAAAAGTCACGTCAGGCTAGGTGGTGGGGAGGGGGGATTCAGAGGAGGTCAAAATGGGGCTACATTGTTTATGGACGCTCTGTGTAACTTAGCTTACGAAGTTTTGATTAACATCAATAACCATCAAAACTTCTAAATTAATAAAGAAAAATTGCATGAATGAATGATATGTTGAGATTGAATAATGCATCATGATTAATTCGACACATTATTTAAATTTCTGCTTAAGATTTCATCTGCGAGAAGATTAAAAAGTAGTTATTTTGCGTCAGAGAAATATTTCTACTTGCTTTATCGACAATTTGCTTCATCACACTTTTCCATAATTGTTTTCTGAGCATCAGTAATGCTAAGTTTTGACCCATTGTTCTTAATTATTCCACGGTGACAATTATCTTACATACTAACTTTTACGTAAGGAAATTCCTTGAATGTTTTAGGTATACAAATCCATCAGCAATTTATTACAATTTCTAATTATAAAGTCTTGAAACAATTCTTTCTGATTCTTTTTTCCTTGAACTCATTTGGAAATTTATGGTAACTCATCAAAAGTAGCTGTTCTCCTTTTTATAATCCAGACAACTACTGCATTCTACAGATTTATGACATGTACATCACAGTGCACCATACTCAAGCAAGAAACTGACCTAGTTTTTTTTATGTTGGTTGCCTCAGTTGCATGGTACTGTACATTCCTTTACGACTCTCAATAAAAAATGCAAGCTGTGTTTATACTTGTTCAAATATAGCTAAGATTCGTGAAAAGGACTTTGTTTCGCCAACATACAGTTAAGATTAAAAAAATAAATAACTGTTTACACGTTATGGATTAAATGAATTATTTAGTGACCCTGTTGAAAGCATCTAGTTGTACAACAGAATAATAACTTACTAAAATATTTATCACCGTGTTTTCAGCAATCGTGCTCTTTTTACTGTATGAAAATAGTGTTCAATTCTAGAAAACTAAGTCCGCTGCACTTGTATTAATGTTATTGCTACGCGATAGGGTTTTACAAAGTAAAATACTCTCCAAACTCATTGTTTTCACTTTTCGCGGTGACTTTACTGCATTGTTTGACACTTAATTTTCTTCAAGCATAGTAGTTGAAATGTAACGAAAAAAATATTGATTGATCCATATCGTTGCAGGTTCATCCCTTCAAATCGTTTAAAGTTTTTTTTTCTTTTAGGCTTTTCAGTGTATCGTTTGATGGAAACCTCCGCGAATTTGATCCTACAGGTTTACTAAACATCTAAAAGATATTTAAAAATTAATTTTTGCTTCTAGTTTAGTTATACTCGTTATCTTAATGTTTGCTTCCATTCCCTATCTGCCAAGCCAGTCTCCCTCTTCTTCATGAGAACAATGGTTTTGTGAATGGTTCATCCCTTCAAATCGTTTAAAGTTATTTTTTTCTTATAGGCTTTTCAGTGTTTCGTTTGATGGGAACTGTGCTAAGTCGAGTATTGGTTCAAGGATTTAATTCGTTAATGGGCTAAAAGTTACATCGCCACGTTTATGACAACCCCGTTAGTTTTCGTGTCTCGAAAATAAATTTGCTTCGGGAATGGTTGCTGATCTAGTATGGCTGACGGAAATGAATAACTTCTGTCTCAAACTCTTTTGTATTTTTCTGGCGCCTGAGTGTTTTGGGAAATTGAGAAGGCAAATGGGCAGCGATATGTTGCACGCTAGAGGCAACATCTGCTAGAACAGATAAACAGGAAAACAAACACTGACTCATCCTTCAAAACAGCATGAGACAAACAGAAAAGTTATAAATATGATTCCTCTACAACTTTTAATCTTCCACTTTGCTGTGAGTGACGTACTTGTGAGTTATCTGGGTCGGTAGTGATTGTTCCCCGCTTCTGATCCCGCGTTCGATTGCGATTATGAGAGGACCTTGAGTGATAGTTCACCATAGAAACACTTGCTTCTTGTCTCTCGATCACTTTAGAACGAATGTTTCTTGGAATTCCACGTAACCATGGGGTATATGAAGAGATTTGAATCCATTCCATTTAGGCCACGTAACTATCCTGCAAGGTCTCTACAGCGATAATACAAGGGGTGATCAAATTAAAAGGTACGAAACGACACGGTGGGTACTAATGTAGACATTATTCAAAATATACACCATAGGCCTGAGCACAACGATCCCACTGATGAACAAGCCGCAGGATTCCTTGTTCCCAGAATTCCTGTGGCCGTGACGAGACCCAGTCCTTCACAGCGTCCTTGAGTACGTCGTCCGAGTTGAAGCGCTTCCTTTCAGGTGTTTCTTCAGTGGACCAAACACATGGAAATCGCAGGGCGACATGTCCGGACTGTAGGGCGGATGGTCCAACGTCTCCCACTTGAACTTGGCCAGTTCCATGTGTGTGACTCTGGAGACGTGTGGACGTGCGTTATCATGGAGCAGAACCACACCCTCAGTGAGCATCCCCGGTGTTTTGTTCTTGATGGACCTGCGTAGGCGTCGGAGTGTCTCACAGTACACATCCACCACCTGTACGCCATCCTGTCCTCATACGGACTGCCACATCATTTGGACGCCGCTTTTGATAAGAGCCTCTGCTCTCTACTGCGCATGCGGGCGCCCGCGCATGCTCCGATCCCAGTCAGAGACCTCAATCGTAACCCGAGATGTCTCGCTACGTTCTCCCATGGCGGAATATGCAAATATTTAACTGTTAAGTTTTTACGTCGTTTCGTACCTTTTCATTTGATCACCCCTTGTAGTATAGACACGACAGATATTTCTGTATTAATATAATTTTATTATTGTTTTCGATGGTCCGTACTGCCCCTGCCGCTTTTCGCATCCCAGTCTCCACAATTGTCTATTGTGGCGCTCCTTCGGTTCTTCTTTATATTACTTGTTTGACCGTTTCACTCCTTGCAACCATCAGAGATACAAAGTAAACAGTTTGCAACGTACCCTTATCGTTACTTTTTATTTTGTGGAGAACACATGTGAGTGTTACTTTATCATACTTTTAAATTAATAGTTTTACTTATATTTCCTGCACCAGACCAGTACATAAGGATTTCCTTGATCCTTCTTTGTCCGTTGCTGGTTTTGTTCCGATACTCACGCTCTCACAACTTCTATATTTTCCATTTAACAGAAAATTATCTTTTCCAAAGTCATATTACACTATCTTTATCAAAACCCTTAACCTTCTGCCGTCAGGCTATTATTTTACTGTTATTAATCCCGCTAGGATTCTTCGTGGCTTCTCCATCGTGCCATTCTGTTTCATCTTTTCACTTAAATCATATTCTTTCCACAACCAACTCGTCCTCTTCATTCCAAATCTTTTCTTCGACTCTCTCAACTGTTATTTATTTTCCAGAGATCTCATTATATCCATCGTTGACCTTGGAACTTAAAATTCAGAGTTAGTAACTTATATACAATTACAATTATTAAATAAAAAATAGCTTTAATAATGTCAAAATCACAAAATGTGAGGTTGTGTACCTCACAAGTTGAGTTATTGGTATGGCCGATTTCGTGGAGTATTTGGGCATAGCAGTACAAAATAACATGAAATGGAACTTGCACATTAGTTGGGTCGTAGGTACGGCTAATTCTAGTCTGCGATTCACAGGTCGAATCTTGAAAAATTTTAAGGCACAAACCAAGGAGATAGCGTACAAAACTATCGTGGGTCCACATCTGGACTACTGTTGTGGCTTTTGGGAGCCGTTTCGTAGGGCATTGAATAACGGTACAAAGAAAGTACAGAGAAGAGCAGCTCGATTCGTGGTTGCTTGCTACTGTCCTTATGAAAGAGAACTGATACGTTTTTTTTTTTTTGGTAACAGTTTAACAACTGATACGTAGATTGGTTGGGATACTCTGGTAGACAGACGACGTAGGTTTCGTTTGAACTTATTGCTAAATATGCGTTCAACCACTTTCTTTTACGAGTGCGATGAAATACTTCGTCCAATAACCTATTTGGGCTGCAAAGACATCAGTGATAAGACTAGAGAAATAAGGTGCTGCAGTAATGCTTATATGATTTCTTTCTTTTCTCTTTCTATTCGGGATTGGAATGTTCAAAGAAGAGATTACACCCTCTGGCATTTAAAATTATTTTTGGTATTCCTCGTTCGTTCAATCCCGTTAGGTTTTTTTTTTTTTTTTTTTGTCTCTATGCCTTGTCGAAGTCGAGGTCATTAGAGGCGGGTAAGGACTAGGGGCAAGGAACGGGAAGGAATTCAGCCACAGCCTTTTGAATGAACTATCCCGGCATTCGCCTGGAGTGATTTGAAGGAACGATGGAAACCCCAAATCTAGATGGCCGGATTCCAACCCGCATCCTCCCAAATGCGAGGCGAGAGCGTTACCGCTCACCCACCACGATCAGTCGCATACATGTTGAGTAACGAGCGCGTGCTTGTAGCAGGTAAAAGTCCGAAAGAAAGCTACGTACAAATACAGTCGGAGAACCTGAAAAATCAAAGAGACGCGATGGATAAAATCTTCTCGGGAAATTAGCCCAGTTAGTCCATCGGTAAAACACGAAGTGGCAGTCACGAGAAAACTTTAAGTCTTACAGAGAGGCACGATGTTCTCCCTTTCGTTGTGCATTCCAGGTCTCACATTGTTATTTTATGTCTGCGAACTCAGTTTGGTAATTAGTGGAGGTAGAGCTCTGTATTCCACGGTGCGCTACGCATGGAGGCGGAATGGCCGACGGAACGCTCCAGTTGACGAATTTCCTCAACTGCGGACCCATCGGCCCTGAGGGGGCTGTTGAGAAAGTTCGCCGAAATCCTTGGCCCTGTTGGAAACGTGGACCTCAGCGATTCAGTCCACAGAATCGAGTTCTAGACTGAGCTACGCGGCTTGCGAGGTCCTATTAAATTGAATTTCTATACCGAAGTTTCTGCTTTATCTCGCATGCATTGCAGTTCCTTTTGTTTTAAAAACGCATGAGTGATTATGTATAAAACGTATTTTTCATTATGTCCTTCAGTTTAAAGATATACCAGTATACCTGCTCGAAATCTTGTATATCGATAATTTTCTGAAAAATCTCATCGGCATGTTAAGAAAATAATTTAAATGTGAACAACGTTTCTTAAGCAATTCTCTAACACATTTTGAAAATCACGGAAAAACTTGACATTTGAAACGAAGAATTCATTTGTTACGCGCTGAAATTATTCTAAAAGAATGTGTGAAAGGGGATAAAGGTTGGAGCGTTTTTAATATCTCAGGAAATAAACTTCTTTGAATACGATGTGCTATTTTCTCTTTCTATATTTCATTACTACTATATATCAAAATTGTTGAGAAGTTGTTTCTGTACATGAAACTTATTTTAAAAAGAGCACTAAAGTTACACCGTAAATGCAGGCTTTTTATATGTCTATTTGAACGCGCATGATGCAGAAACTAAAGCACGAGTTCAGCTATAATGTACATCTCTGACTAAGAAATGTAAACTAACCCGTGATTATTTGCTACACAAACATAGTAGGTGGGAAACAATAGTGGTGGGCAACTTATTCAGCACCCGGGCCAGAATTTAAAAATAAAATATTTCATACTACTTTCTTGGAAAAAAATACTTAAATATTTTTATGAAGGAAAAAACACTATAAATGTATCATACATACGGTATTTAATAAAGTATTGAAAATATATTTATTTTAAGGGGATACAGTCGCGATGGACCTTCCGTAAGAAATCAATGTTAACAAGCAAACTTCAGGTACACTTTCTGAAGAAACTAATTGAGATACAGACCTGAAACTTTTGCAGTATACAGATGAAACATCATCTGCAAATCATAAAGATTTGTTACTATATGTTGTAGAGTTAATGAGTAATGATTTTTTGTTCTGAAAGACAAAAAAATATAACTTTTATAAATACCTCGGAGCTTGTAAGTTTGTTCTTGTTGTTAAGACAGGTCCCATTTTTTATTTGATTAATCATCGTTTTATTAACAAGAGATGCTGAAAGTCTGATGTCTTTATCAGTCTTAGTTTTTGAGAAATGTGTACCAGTAGATCAAAAAATGTAGTTTTGAGAAAAAACTGTATTAAAAGTTTTACATACAAGAAACTAATGTACATTACAATAAAGACACACTATTACCACGCATCACGAATCTAATTGTCAAATTAGCATGAAACAATCGGTATTTTGTAGCTAAATAATGGGAGCATTGAACAAGACTAAAAAAAAAGGTCTTTTTTTTTTTTGAGCTTGTTTGTGACTGTGTCCCCTTAACGCAACTTTTGACTCTGTTTGGCAGAACTAAGTCCTTCAGTGTTGATGTCGAAAGGAGTGGTGGCTACTAGCAGAAAGTGCTCCAAGTGAACATCAGTGATTGGTGTCGACTGTCCATCCTCGATAGATCAAGCGAGAGATGATATCGATTTAAAATCAGTGTCGTAGTTTTTGTATCACCGTTGTAAGTTAGAGTTTAGGTATATAACGACCCGCGGGCCGTGGGTTGGCCACCCCTGATTTAGGTCTCAGTACAACAATTATGGGTGATTGGTAACGCTCTGGCCTCGCATTCGGGAGGACGTGGTTTCGAACCCTTTTCCGGCCATCCCTATTTCGGATTTCCATGGTTTCCTCAAATCACTTTAAATGAATGCCGGGATGGATCATTCCAAAAGTCCTTAGCAGGAATCCTTCCCCTTTCTTGCACACCCCCCCTCCTCCCCCCGTCAATACCTGCTTCTAACGACCTCATGTGTTAACGAGGCGTAGCGTTTGCTAAATACAAAGAAATTCGTGTGCAGCTATATTGAAGGCTGCCTACAGGAAAACTAATTGTTACCAGTCAATGGTCACAACACAGTACGCTTTTTAGCAGAAAATATTTAACACTTGCGTTTACTCTCCAATTCTGGCAATACACAATTATTATACATTTTCTCGTACAATACTTCATACACGTAGACAATTGTACATTAGTAGCTTTTATTATATCCAGAGCTTGTGCTGCAGGCTAGCTCGATTCCTTCTCAAGACCAACTTGCACTTCTACCAACCGTTAAAACTAAAAAAAAATACTAACTTTACCGCAAAACTTACTAATCACCCCAGATATTAAGCATTTTAGTAACGTTGGGGAGCCTTATTTGATTACAGAATATATATATATATATATATATATTGGTGAAGTGAGAACTCTCAATCTCCATTCACTTCTATGTAATGACCGTACTATTTCATCGTCTAAATCATTTATCAATACTATAAATCATATGCTAAGAATGAGAAGATTCTCCTCCACAAAAAAAGACCCTTATCCAACGAAACATATGTCGGTCTGGTTTGCAATAATAAACACAGGAAATTATGGCGAATAAGATGGGGCAGGACACTCAATATATATATGTGTGTGTGTGTCTTAGCTCTTTTACCATCGAAATACTTCGCATACTTTCTGGAAATAGAAAAGAAACAGTTTATTTTTTATCCGGATTTAGTTTGATGCTATAGGTTTATGGAAAAAATTATTCGTATGTAAACTTTGAAATTAACCACAAGATTATTGAGGGTTTCAAGAGTTTTACTGTTCACTACTTTACGCCCTGTGGACTAGAGAAGATCTCGGCTATTTTTCTTTCAACGTGTAATAAACTATTATAATTAATTTATTAATATTTGCTACGAATTATGTGATGCATCAACATTAGGTGTAAATATCAGTAAAAATGGTTTGGTATTAAAGTGAAGCTTTGTATTCAATCCGCAGGTTGGTTGGATTCGTGAAGGAAGTATACATAGCGACGTATTGGTGGTAGGGTGGCCGGTTCCTTTTCTCCTTAACTAACCTAATCCAGTAGTCCTACATTTTAACGTGTAATCCAAGCCACGGAAGCATTCTGGTGTAATTCACATTGCACAGCAAGTCGTGTCAGAGGTGAATGTCGGGTTAAGGACCTATGATTGGCCCCGCGGAGACAGGGATCGAACGGGAGACTTTTCGATCTACAGTCAGACGCCTTAAACAAACCCAGATGACAATGTTACAGAAGTGTCGCTTACGTTAAGATTTATTTAGGTTTTTTCCGTAGCTGCTTTAATGAAAAGGGTTCCTCGCGATTCTTTTAATACGTGTGGTGCAGCTAAAATAAAACTTTGTTTTGGCATACGGGTTTCGATTTTATAATTATCATTATCGGTGCCCTAATAATAATTACATATGTTCATGTTTTGATTTTGCTATAGTGGGTTTCTTTGAATTACGTTAGTAATAATCTGTTATACGAGTATTATGGCTATTATAACTATTTCTCTTTACTTATAATTTTTTATTTCCGTATTACATTTCAGACGCGAAATTTTCCATCTCAGTCTTTTGTTTAGTCATTTTATGTGTTTCACACATGCACTAATATGTTTTGTAATGAAAAACTTGTTTCATTTTTTATATGCACACTGTTGTTTCCCACCTACAATGTTTGTGTAGCAACTAAGCACGGGTTAGTTACCTTTCTTAGTCAGAGATGTACATTATAGGTGAACTCGTGCTTTAGTTTCTGCATGATGCGCGTAAAAATAGACAGATAAAAAGCCTACATTTACGGTTATAACCACAGTGGTCTTTTTAAAATAAGTTTCATGTACAGAAACAACTCTCAACAATTTTGATATATAGTAGTAATGAAATCTACAGAGAGAAAGTAGCATACAACACATCGTATTTAAAGTAAGATTATTTCCAGAGATATTGAAAACGCTCCAACCTTTATCCCCTTTCACATATCCTTCATTTCTTTTGCAACAATTTCAGTGCGTAATAAATGAATTCTCCGATTCAAATGCCAAGTTTTTTCCGTCAGTTTGATAATGTGATAATTCCTTAAGAAACGGTGTTAACATTTAAATTATTTTCTTAAAATGCCGATCAGAGTTTGCAGAAAATTATCGATATACAAGATTTCTAGCAGTTATACTCGTATCTCTTTAAACTGAAAGACATAATGAAAAATATTTTAATGTTATTAAAAGTATTTTGTCATGTCCAGTAGTTTAAAAAACGTGCTAACCGTATTGTACATACAAATCACACTTTGGCCAAAAGCGCATTCATATATCTAACTAATCAAATTTAATAATACCGAGAGCCGGAATAAATACATTTTTCAATCAAGAAATTATGGATTATTTATTTAATGTTTTTGTGCTATTGGGTTTTAAACACCACTGATTTTAGAAGGAGAAGTGTATGAATATTACATGGGATGTTAAATCCTGGTTAGAACATTATTTTCCACTTTTTAATTTAATTTAATTGCAATGTAGCACAGGCTCCGGTCCCAATTTCCCTACGCACCCATCTTCCCCCTATCCTGCACCCACCTACATTTGCCCTCTACAAATTTTATCTTTAAATTCTTTCAAAGTTTTCGGTAAATTATTCATCATTTCTCTTGGTAAATCATTCCAATCCCTGACACCCTTACCTAAAAAAGAGACGGAATTACGTTACTTATGTGATTGTTGCCATCACATACGAATGAAAAGTCACCGTAGGTTCTCTGTTTTTAGCTTTAACTGATACAGCCGGTCACCCACACTGGTCGCTTCCAGGGAGGCAGGTGCTGCTGCCTGGCGGCATCTCCACTAACCACCACCCTGCGCTTTGCCGGTAGCGCCGAAGCCTGCGTTACCGACTTCTATTCAAACAGTCCAGAGGCAAACGTCTTCATTACGCTCCACTCTTTCTTTTATGCGCTAAGTATATTGATTCCCGCTGTTCTTTGTCTCTGCTTCTCTTTCACTCGCAGTGAATCTTCTCCTTAGCAAGTGCTGTCCGGAGTCGAGGCATGCTGCTGGAACAAGACGTTCCTTTAAATTCAGGTACTCAGAACACAGAGCACAACTTTTTTTAATAGGAAAATGCTTTCCTCTTTTTCGAACAAAACACTACATTGTATTTTGAATGCCTGATGTAAGTTTTTTTTTTATCACTTCTACACAGTTAATCAATCATAATAAGCCATCAGTGATTAAGTAGGGACCATTATATTAATTAATAAGTCAAAAAATCGACGTGGTTTTGCACAATAACTGCTACAAATACTACGAATAAACGAATCAAAAAGAGCTGAAGATTTTTTCTTCCATTGTTACAAATTACGTTCAAATTTAGCTCCGACTAAGATAATTGAAGAAAAAAAACTACTTTTATAGTAAACACTATTTGAATAATGAAACTCGTATTATTATCACTCCGCGATTCACTAAAAGTGGATGACGGAGCGTGCATTGAATGTGTAACCATTTGTGCATAGGAAGTGATATACGGGATACGGCAGGAGGCGCCCATGGGCTATTTTTAGGAACCACCCCGGCATTCGCCTGGAGCGATATTGTTATAGTCTTCTTAGTTAATTCGCATAAGTAGTTCAGTATTTAACTACAGTTAATGTTGCGTAGTATTTCAATTGTGTAAAATGATTTTCTTCAGTAGTAACTGATTCATCTACATGAATTGTCATCATCAATACTAATTGTGTCCGTAACGCTGAAGTCATGAACCCGGCCTTCGATGTCGAACCAACAACGGTCAGAGTTTTTTCTGCAATATCGGGGTTATCAACTATAGAATTTTTGAGAAATAACGCTATGCCATTTAGTTAAGTAACTGAAAAGAGGTGAATTGAGAGAAAACTGAAAGAAAAGTATGTATTTCGTTTAAATCAACGTAATAATTATTAGTTGCTTTATGTTTATTTATATTCAGCCGATTTAGATGTTTTCTTACGTTATCTGTCCAGAGATATCGTTGTTACAGTAAACTAAGACATATGTGCCACATAACATTACATTTAACGATTTGAGCGTTATCTAATACAATCGTATATAGTGACGTAACTGCCAGAAAATGATTCGCTAGAAATATTGCGTTAAACCCGTTATTTTTTTACAGTGTCAGAGGCTCAAGAGAACTGTCAAGCACACGTCACATATCAATTTAGGTATTTTTTTTTTTTTAAAAACATGAACCCTTTCTGGAATAGCGAACTGGGAGCTTATGAAGCAGGTGCTTATTTCTTTCTGTTTCGTCTCATATTATATCGTTTTGTAGAAATTATTCACATAGTAAAAACGTCTACACATAGCACCAAAGAGCTATGAACATACTATTCAGGATAAGACAAAGAAGTAATCGCACGATCCACGGTAATCTGACAACGATTTCCGAATATTCTCTCTCCTGCTTTTTGATTGTTTGAACCAGATTTCCAAGCACGCAGTTTTAATCCTAGAAACATGAAACTACATGCGCGTAATTCGTTAATTGAAAGAGCTGTTAACTATTGGGAATCACATTTTTTAATAAACTTCCTCAGAACAGGAAACAGCCTACGGACAGTAAATACATATTAAAAAAAGAAGAAAAAAGTGAATGAGTGTCTTACAGGCAACTTCTAATCAATATTAGAATATGATGCGACATTAAAGATCATCCAAAATAGTGAAATCGTTATTTTAAATGGAAACTAAAACTAGAATTAGATGTTAAATATCTTAATTCGACATCTGTTTGCACTGCCCGTGTGTTGTATACCAGTTTTACCTTCGTACTATGTATGATTTTTTTTTTCACATTCCGGAGATCTGTGCTTAGCAGGGATGTACACAGTATATGCACACTAGAAGAAGACTCGTGTTGGAATGTGCTTTTACATCTTACTGCCTTTTTTTCAGTTTTTACACACTCTCGGCGCTGGGTTCATTAAAAACTAAGCACGCAAGGCGCAAGTCGGAAATGTAGGTCACCATTCACCTTTGCAATAGCTGAAGCTCGTGTTAGTTCATGTTGTGTATTCTGTTTGTGTTATTCTTGATACAGAAATTACACACGTTGCTCACATTGGTCGAAGCAATTACGGAAAGCTACGTAAAATCTGCAGTGAATCTGTACGTTGCACAACAATGCCCAATTTTTCCGTTCTTCTTGTGTAACGCCTGCTTTTACTTGTTGGTCTATTTGCGGAAGGATTTGTGCACACTTTTCTGTCGGTATTAGCTGGTTCAACTCCCTGGATCTTCATTAGAATGATCAATTTTTCATCTTAACGGACCGAGTATGGTAATGAGCAGGAGTCTTCCTTATTATCCTGCTTTGCTATCACTTCTTCCACTCTGTTCTCGACTGGCCGGGTATATTCCTACTTGCTTTATCCAACTATCTTATCGTCTTCCTCTTGAACTTTTTCCATTTACAGATTTTGTGGAATATGCCCTAGCTAATATACTTGGCACCAGGGGCGATTTTGGTTTGGGAGGGGCTTGAGCGGACTTTGGTTCGGGGGGGGGGGGGGCTTGAGTCGGGCAAGGGGTAGTCTTTATAGTCTCCTCGGTCCTCGGATTAGCAGATCAAAAAAAAAAAATTACAATATCGAGGGTGGACCTAGATACTTTTGGGTAAGGGGGCTTCAGCCACCTAGCGCCCCCCCCCCCCATCCACCCCTGCTTGGCACCATTTTCTTCGTGTCATAACTAAGAATGCCATCGGCCCTACCAACAACAGCGGTCTAGAATATACTACGTAGCTCAAAAACCTCTGTAAAGGTCTCATTCATGTTTTTTACTTTATGAATATAATTAAGGAAACGTCTAAAAAGGTCTCATTAGTGTTTTTAATTTTTTTATTGTATTCAAACAGTGTTACGTATATCTTTGTTTTATTTAAATATCTATTTTAACTGTACGTAAGTATTTTGTGGCCCGCAGGCTAACTTAGAATTGATATTGTGTCCCATCTCCAAAATTGGTTGCGTAGCCTTGGTCTAAACCATTTCAGTATTAATTCTTCTAATATGTCTAGAATGCTATTTTTTTAAATGATAAGTCGCACTAATTAACTTTTGATTTTGTCTTGTCTGGACTTCTGAATTCTTGACCAGAGGTATTTATTTTCGGTAACTTCAATGCGGGTTCTATTCTTTCTAGTCAGTATGAATTCAAATCCATGGGTTAGGTTGTATAGCAAGTAGGCTTTACATAAAAATATTTTGTCTCATAATATCTCTTAAATAAAACTATTGAAGTTTACAGCTGATTTAATCCTATTGCTTGTTTCTGGAATTAACTGCAGAGGCATTTATAGTGTGGAATTGTTTCTTCTTTTAATGTCACTTGTTTTCTTACCTTGCTGATCGCAGATAATCTTATTGTTAACAAATAAACATATCGGCAACTTCTTTTTGAGTAATTCATTCAATACTGGATCACTTAAAATGCGTCATTTATCGGTCTTAACAGGCACGACAACTGTGGTTTTGAAATTATAGCGGTGAAATAAACTTCGAGTCACGTTTCTCGAGGTCTGGCAATGGACTTGGTGAATAACTCCGGTTTCATGAATTTGAAGACATTTACAGCAGAATTGTTTGTTTTGTTTCATGTGCTACAATATGGACTTCTTATCTATTCTCTTGGAAACATTCCAAGTCACAACCATAAACGGACAAAACATTTGAGTAAATCTGTGGGTATTGATAACTCTAAACAAATAGCCAGAAACTTTCATATCTTTCTTCATTAAAGCTTCAGGTACCGGCGCAAAATTTTAACGAAAGTGTGCTAAAACTGATTTTCTAGAAGATAGTGACCTAACATGAGCTGAGAACACTGTTTCGGTATCTCACGAAGCCTTCTGTTCTCTTTACGCTTTACATAAACAAAGCCACGTAGCTTTTCGTTCATATTATTTGTCACAGTTAAAATGAGATACAATACACACTACAGCTTGTAATATTTATTTCTTCCTTTTAATTATCCCCGTATGTGATTTCTGATAGTCTGACAAGAGAAAACAGTACAAAATGTCTTCTGGAATCAATAGGAAAAAAGGCTACGTGCTACATGGAAAAAGGGGGAGGGGGAGGGTTCACAGGAGACCAAAATGGAGCTACGTGGTTTATGGACGCTCCCTTATTTACAAGTCGACGAAAACTGACATAAAGCTTCTTTGGCCCACTTTGATGTAATAACTGGCCAAGGGCAAGTCATTATACAAATAAAGGTAACAGTGGTAAATAAACAAATAAAGGTAACAGTGGTAAATAAACAAATAAATATAAAAGTTTTATTGTAAACTGGCGAGCTCAGTGGTAACTCCACAACGAAATATCAGGTCTTTCAAATATCGAGAATTTTTTTCCTCGATTCGCGATCTCTGACGACCAACTACTCCCAAAAATCAGTGATATTTCGAATCGAGTGGTATGAGAGTAACAGAGACTCGTGCCGGACATAAAATTTTGTGGCCGGTCGTGTACCGTAAGCGCCGACTGCAAATTTTTGTCTCGTGGGAATAAGAACGAAAGTTTTCGCATTGCCCTGGTCACTGACTGGAGGTTGTTCTGTCCTCTGAGAGACAAGGAGCAGCTACAGATAAATATTCTCATCAATTTCCAACATCATGTTTACTTAATAATTTTGAGTTATAAATGTGAATCGGAATACGATCACATAATTTTGAAATAAAACGTTTCTTTCACAGTTTCAAACCTTAGTTCAGGGGTACCCAATCTTTTTTTCTTCCTGGTCTTCATAAGCGCTGGTCTTCATAAGCGCTGCTACTATATCATGCTGGTCCGCAATAACCTACAGTACAATGAAACTCCGCATTTAAAAGTAAGCTTTTATTTTAACAGCAACGGAACTGTTGACTTTGTTACAAATTTTTGACAATTTCCGATAAATCCGGCTTATAACGGCTAGGCTCCGGGGGGAACAGGGGAAGGGTTGGCGGGACGCGGGTTTAGTACCATTGCCAAATTATAAGTATGCAAAATCACATTAATAATCTCGCACCGTAGCAAACTATCACATTTTTTACATATACTCTGGTATTACTTAAAAATTTCCTTTTGAAAGCTTATGGTGTGCCCTAAAACGTTATTTTAGCCGGAGATATAGCAGAAAATTAATATGTGGTTGAAATCTATTTGGAAGTTTTAACTATCCTCGATAAATCTGGGTATCTTCAAACAGAATCCT
Source organism: Vandiemenella viatica (assembly GCA_031002005.1). Classification (NCBI taxonomy): domain Eukaryota; kingdom Metazoa; phylum Arthropoda; class Insecta; order Orthoptera; family Morabidae; genus Vandiemenella; species Vandiemenella viatica. The sequence goes on from JARYHS010009186.1 coordinate 249,363,613, forward strand.
TACGAATCATGGAAAATGTCATTCCACAACCACGATATATATTTCGTCTGGAGTACGTTATACATAGCTACACACTGAAATGAAAATAGCCTGAATTTCAAGAAATGTTGTCACTCGTAAACACGGTTTATAAATCATCGGAGCAGGTGGAACAATGTCTTGTAGTCAACATTCAGAAATTTTCGGATTGTGGCTACTAATTACGACTCCTATATTTCACGCCATGTTAACGATAGTATACATACAACTGCAATGGCAATGCTCCATCGGAACTCTTCATTTACATTGCTACACCATTTCTGATCACTCAGGAAGGCCATCTCTGCAGAAGCCTACATTACGAAACAGGTTTAGTACTTAGCTCACTGAAATCAATTAACACTTTGCCTTACGGCCTTCTAAAACGTCGAACCCGACAAAAGATAGGAGATATTTTTCAAACAACCCACATTGTGCAAGAAATTCAGCGACGGAATCACGATTATTTTCTCTAACTTCCAGGAAATAAGCTAAAATACATATTCACCAATAGGCAACATGATTTCATTCGCAAAGCATAACTAACAAAAAGAATCCGATTGTTCAGAAATACGAGGTAAACAGTTCAGTTATTGATATGGTCGATTCTATGAAATATTTGGGAGTAACAGTACAAAGGAACATGAAATGGAACATACACATTAGTTCGTTAGTAGGTAGAGCAAATTCTATGCTGCGATTCATAGGTCGAATCTTGAAAAATTGTAATGAACAAACAAAGGAGATAGCGTACAAATCTCTTGTGCGTCCACATTTGGATTATTGTTGTGCCATTTGGGACCCGTTTCGTAAGGGATTGATCGAAAATATAGAGAAAGTACAGAGAAGAGCCGCTCGATTCGTGACCGCTTGCTACAGTCCTTATGAAAGCGTCACAGAACTGATTAGTAGACTAGGCTGGGAGTCTCTGGTAGATAGACGACACACGTTTCGTTTAAACTTATTGGTAAACATGCGTACTCCCACTTTCACTTTCGAGTGTAGTGAAATACTTCGTCCACCAACCTATTTGAGTCGGAAGGACAGGAAAGATAAAATTAGAGAAATAAGGTGCCGGACTGATTCTTATACCATTGGAATGCACAGGAAAGAGATTAGCTTTGGTGCTGAGCACCCTCTGCCACCCACAATTTTGTGAATTGCAGAGTATATATGTAGATGTAGATTAAAGCTCATACTTGTTCTCTCCATCGCATGCAGATGAAATAGTAGAGAGGTTATAAGTCAAACAGTCTTTTCAATAACATGGACGGAGTTTGTGGTAAATATTAGGTTGCATACCTTATAATGGAGCTACAGCAACGCTTGGTACGCATGTAAAATCGGGGGTAGACGTTGGGAGCTTTCAATTGACAATGAGTTCAAGTTGAGCTCCGCAGGCGCTCGCCGGGATGCAGCTCTACGCCTTGTATCAGTTGTCGAGCGTATGTCTGGTAGCCTATACCGCCCCTGCGTCGCCGCTGGCTCTGTATCGGGTCGCATACACAGGCACGCCTAGCGGGAGCTTGGAAGAGTGTTTCAGGTTGATCTATCATTTTCGTGTCGCAGTTTAGAAGATAATCTCTGTCTCCGTTCATCACTTTACAGGTAGAAAGGAAAATATTCGCGTAACACATGAAGCTGTAGGTTTCAAATGTACGATTTTCGCAGATGTTAAACTCTGTGTACAGCCGAGATCGCACAGACATCGTATGTGGTGGACGACAGGTGTTTACCTGGTTCGCTCCTCAGGGGTCGAAGAATTTTCATTTTTTGGAACTTGGCCAACCAGATTACAAGGTTAGTGGTGCACAATTCTACATCTACATCTACATCCATACTCTGCAAATCACAAACATTGTGGGTGGCAGAGGGTGCTAAGCACCAATCCTAAACCCGCCCATCCCAATCCCGAATAGTGCGAGGAAAGAAGGAATACATATAAGCATCAGTACGGCATCTTATTTCTCTAATATTATCCCTCCGGTCATTGCGACCTAAATAGGTTGGCGGAAGAAGTATTTCATTGCACTCGAAATTTAAATTTTTTCGCATATTCTCCAATAAATTCGAACGCAAGCTACGTCGTCTGTCTTCCAAACTATCCCAGCCCAATCTATGTATCAATCAATTCTGTGACGCTTTCATAAGGGCTGTAACAACAAGTAACGAATCTAGCGGCTCTCCTCTGCACCCTCTCAACTGAGTCAATCAGAACCTTGCGATACGGATCCCAAACCCCACAACAGTAATCCAGATGCGGACGCACTAGTGTTTTATACGCTATCTCCTTTGTATGAGCATTACAATTCCTCAAAATACGACCTATGAATCGTAATTTAGAATTAGCCTTGCCTACGACGGAAGTTATGTGCATGTCCCATTTCATGTTGCTTTGTACTATCACCCCCAGATACTTCGTACATAAATTCGTAAATTCATCCTATTACGATGAAGTTGACTCAAACTGTTCGACAGGTATGACGCCTTGAATTCGACAATAATAAATATTCCAGTATTTCTTTAATGAGACTCCAGTGATTGATTTGTGTGCTTTGTATGCCTGAATGAGTGCACCCAGCCCTGGTGTTACTTTCTTGAAGGGCGCGCAGAGTTCTGTGTGCGTAGTGATGACGTAGGCACGTTTACTGCTAAACTAATGAAAAGACAACTACAAAATGGCGCGGAGAGATGATGTTGACCAGATTAGTACGTGTGGCAAGGGCAGTAGACCAATTCAATAAATTTGAATTCTAGCCGCCCTGCCTTCAAAACTGCCGTACGTTTAACGTCCTACAGGTAGCTGGTTACCATAATCAGCATCGTTGTAAAAATTATCAATCGCTTTTCAAGACGGGCAGGATTCAATCTGCTCGGATCTATGTGACATAAACGCAACCGTATCTGATGTGGCACGACTAGAACCGCTTCCACTGTTCACGTCTGAGGTTGGTCAAATTCTTCTTACTGCTTCTGTGGAGAGATCACACACTCTATGGAACACATTTCACTGGATAGTACCCTCCGTGTCATTCCTGGAAACTCGGAGAATTTAAATTCAGCAAGGCCGAAACGGTGGTTTTATTGAAAATATGAATGCCCGTTTGTGGTGATTGTACCCTTCGCTGGTTTTTCTTGTGATCCTGTTGAAGCGAATCTTCCGTCTGACACCTGACGGTATTCCTCGGCCTGTTGTGTATATATTTTTAGTAGACCTACAGATGTTGGTACACTAGGATTAACGCTAACTAAACCATATTTTGTGTTCATGTTTATGTTTATTGTGTCTTTCACAAGCGTCATATAGCCATAATACCTGTACTGCCACTTTGACCCCGTGGAATTTGAGATTTGTGCTGGTAATTTACAGATAAATTATCAAATAAATTTAGGATATTTACAGTAACATCATTCAGATATGGTGTTAAAGTACCGACCTCAATTGTGCCACAATTAACATAACGCCAGTGGGGCAAAGAAACTAATACGACGTGTGAATTGTGTTCGATAAAAACTGTTTACTAATTTGTGGAAATTTTTATCTTTAATTTCTCACCTTTACAACTTCACATCAAAACCTGCAGGATTCAACCTGCTCAGATCTATGTGAAATAGTCAACCGTATCAGATGTGGCTCTGGTAGAACTATTTCTACTATTCGTATGTAAGGGTGGTCAAATTATTTTTATTGCTTCTGTGGCTGATAACACAATCTATGGAGCACATTTTACTTGACAGTAGACTTATTTTACCTAACGAATGCTAGTATAGTACCCAGCATTCCCAGGGATGTTTGGGTTGCTTTACCACAACAGAATCTCTAGTCGATCAGTGAGAAACACACATACAAAGTTTCATATAAGTTGCCTCAGCCGTTTCCGGGACGTAATAAAAAGTAGACTTCACCCTCATTCACCCATGTCCGCAACCGAAGACTTCTACTTGCGAATATATTAAAGCCATCTTGATTTTCCTCATCGCCAAGATAACAAATCCGCAAAAATTTTGGGACATTATATGGCATAGGGAATAAATATCCGGTCTGATGATACACTTGTCCTTGCATCTTAAATGTTGTTTAGAAATTTCTTCCACCATCATTGGTAATTATTTTTGCCGTACCAAATAAAGTCATTTGAAGGCATGAGTCGAATTTGCTGAAAAACAATTTAGATACTAGGCCCACACCTAACATGAACGATTCTAAAGGTTCAGGCGATGCATTCAATTCGGGTAAGACAACTTTTCCATCTGTACACTAATTGTTTATTTTCGTAATATTTACAATGTTATAATAGCGCTACCGTACGAAATCAAAGCCACAATGACCGAACACCATACCAAATGGGAAATCTAACACGCTTCTGCTGTTTTTCTGTTTATGATATTTTTATTTAATAAATTACAACCTCACTAAGATAGAAACGGAATGCATTAACGACACAGAAAGAAAAACACAGTAAGAATATCATATATTGAAAACAGAACAGAGAGTTTCGGTAACTACGCTATAGGATAATCTCTGATTCAGAGACCATAACTGATATCATGTAACTATCACATACAAAAATCTGCGCTACTGTCATGTTTAAGTAATATAAATTTTATTTACACTTGTAATGTTTGATTATCCTATTCAGTTTTATTTTACTGCACCTACTACATTTAACAAAACTTATGAAATTAATACCCGTACTCAGAAAACCAAACAGAATCAAAACAGTGGTAGTATAGTCTTTGGTGAACAATGCTTCTAAAATACACAGTTATCAGTATAACCTAATTTTAAATATAGGAATTATGGTTTAGCGCCACCTGTCACGATGAATTATACACAAAAACTTTCGCACCACCTCAGTAACATTTCTTGTGAATTTGGTCTGTATATGTCCAGTGTTTTGCCGTGATGATGCGATTAACGCAAGCCTAGAATTATTTATACAAAAGGTTGCGCCAAATAAGTAAATAAATTGTTTACTTTTAATTCGTATTTATCTGCAAAGTATCATATTTTTATATTATGAACTATAGTTACGTAATAACGATGGTTGGGGAAACTACATAGTTAGGTTGCTGTAAATGACCGAACTTTGTACATAGCATATATTTCTTAGTTACGTTTTACTACTAAACATAAAACTGTGGTACACATTCGCTTTAACATTGAAACTCCAATATTAGTTTATTGTCCGGATAACGTCACGCAAACTTTATGAGCCCTTTCAACGGCCTGACAAAGAGCTAAAGCTAAAAGCAAACAGTTGTTTAGCATCCACATGAATTTCTCCGTATCAGAGGACATTGCACTCAAAACACAGTTTTATATTTGCTCCCGTATAATCTGTGTTTTGGCACTTAATGATCAAAGAGAATGATTAAGTGACTACGTGATCATGTGTAAAATAAACGCATTGGTACTTTAACATGCAACTGCACAGTGCTAAAGCTTTCGTCATTTCGAAAAACTCGAGAATTAAAATTGAAGGTATCATCCCGAAAACCGTTTCCTTTTGCAACCCCTATGCTATACGATCCATATTTTCGAGTGCAGTGGGTAAGCTGTAATGGCCGGGAGGACGCTGGTTCGAATCCCTGTTGGGCCAACTTGATTTCAGTTTTTCTATTTTTACCAAAATTACTTCAAATGAATGTCGGGATGGATCCTTCAGAACGCCACAGCTTAATCTTTCCGGTTCGTTGCCCCCAATCCCTTCTCGCCTCTAATGATGTCGACGTCGACGAAGCGTAAAGCACTAAGCGAAATACAAAAAATAATCAATACTTTTAGTCTGATTGGATTGAACCTTACTTACGTTCATATCGGATTAATTTATAAAAATTCTATAATTTTCAAATTAAATATGGTGAGCAATCGTAGCAAAACAATTTTCGTGCAACATTACGTCCTTCTTTAGGACGTACTATTCCAGTTTTTTAAAAAATGCAAAATTCATATTCATCATTATTTTTACACTGTTTTCACGCTTCTTCATTTCATGTCATTGTCTGCAACACCACAACAGACGATTTGATAATTGTACTAGGTAATTTATTACTATTTTGTGTTTGTAATCAGTAAATGTGATAGTTTATAGTAACTGTTGAGATCGTTTGATTTATATTAATCTGTAGCGCAGTAATAACTTCGGTGGCAGCAGATATGATATAGATGGCACTGACATAGCTCACGGCTTAGGGGGCTTCCATTAGTTATGCGAGATATTCTTGCGAAAATCTGGACCCCCTCCCCCGCGGTGAGATCTGGTCGGAATCCCCTCCCCTATCTTGAGGGACCCTCCCCACCTCCCCTCTGCTGACGCCCTCTTAAGTTTTTGAGACGCCCCATTACCGGTTCATCTCTATCAACCATAGTACCTGTAACCCTGCAGTGTATGGATGCTGTACGTCGGTGACTGGAACTCGAAGCCGCAAACGGGGACAGTAAAATAAGCTTAGATGCCATGAAGGTGAGCTTGTGCCACTGTCCAACCGTTTGACGTTTCGTCATCCTGTGAGTTTGCGGCCTCCCTCCTCATTAGGACTGAACAACCACAGTTTTAGAGTGAAATTTAAACATTTCTCTACGGAAAGTGAGCCCACATCTTTTCCATGACTATATAAGGTGATTCACAATCTGGAAACCGTGAAATTAAATAAATTACAAAAATACAAAAACAAATAAAAATTCACTTAGACAGAGAAAACTATCAAAACTCAGGCATTTATCAACTGACATGTCAAAATTTTGAGGCAATATACATAGGACAGATTAGAAGACAGTTTAAAACCAGATACAAAGAACACATGAGGGCACTTAAGTACATCAACCACTTCACATTCGCTGAACCTCTAATAGAAAATGATCACTCACCAACAGACATAAAACAGACATCTAAAGCCTCACAGACACAACACTCTCACTCTACACGAAAACTATAAAATTCAAAAAGCAACAAAAATGGTAAGCAGGTACTGAATGACCACATAAACCTAACAAACCAAACGCTTTTCAAACTGGTAAACATACATTAACCCTACAAAAAGGAAAGTACAATAAATAAATAAACCTAACATAAAATTGTAAACAAAATAGCAAAACATCACTCTCCTACGCATTTTCAAAACTGGAGGTGTCAGCGCGCCACCACTTTGACATTAAGAAAACAAGATGGCCCCCGTAAACAAGTGAGTAGTGATACACGTAATAATGTATGCATCCAGTATGCAGCAGCCAATACAAATGGCTTAACGGAAACATGCTTTGGAGAAAAAGCAGAGATGTGTGGTTACGAACCTGGAAACCACTAATGTAAATAATCATAAAATGTTCCATTTAGAATTATATCGAAAATCCTATAATAAGTTTGTAAACTCAGTATAAAATTTTAAAACAGATTCGTCGCTGATGATACCTTGATGAGAGGCGAAACGCGTACTGCATTAAAGCATGAAAAACAGTTGCATTGGCGTTATTTTATCAATCAAATAATATACTTGCTGTGATTTTGAGAGGTGAGAACAACTAGGCACATTAGCGGAGTCCGTTAGCTGCCTAGAGGATGAGCAAGTTACAGGCCCGTATGTTCATTTGGAACTCGTATTGTCAAAGAAAATGACTCATTCTAGAGGCGTGAGAGAAGCTGAGAAAAAAGAAAGGACAGGAGAGTTTCATTCTCCTGCATTTTCCGTAGATCGTGTAGGCTTTATTTTATGAGCTTGGTGTTAATTAATTTCTGAAATATGTGCTTTCCGCGAAGGAAGTTGACGAATATAATAACTATGTCAAAATAAATAAATAAATAAAAAGTCGATAGGTTTGGCAGCAAGCGTGCAAGTGTATTTTTAAAGAAATGGCATGATTGGTTACAAGAATGTATCGAAATCTCTATAAAATCTAATCCGTCGAATTTGGGTCGACCTAGAAAATCTTTCGATGATTTGACTGATTGCTGCAAAACGACATCCATAGATATTACAGGTATTGACAAAAGCCTGATTGACAGATTTGCCACTATTCTAGAATTGATATATAGTGGGCACAAGATAGATACAAACAAATTTTCCCCCTACTAACACATAATTGTTAATATGTAAATTGAATTGTGTTCGCAGCATCTGATGTCACCTCACTACACAAAGTATTGATTAAGGGCGCAATTATACTAGAGCATGCACTTTTTCGAATAGGTACTTTGTCCGAAAAAGCAGCAGAAGCAAGCAACAAAAATTTTCGATAATTAAGGGAGAGATGCTCTACAAAATTTAGCCGGATTCAGTGCAACGAAAGGCTTTTATTGATTTCGGATCCGCATTTGTGCTGCATCGTACCCAACCCCCCCCCCCCCCGCCCAAAAATATAAAAAATTCACACCATAAACAATTAAAATGTTACATTAATGGAACCCGAATACTCAAGAAAAGAACTAGACAGAAGATGAAGCAGACACGGACGAAGAAGGATGGGACGATTCCTCGAATAATATTATTTTAGCATACATGTATGATTATTGTTTAGGTATTTTGTAAATATTGATTTAATATATAATAAAGTACCTACGTGTTCAAAGTATGTGTTTTTTAGTATTACTTCTACTTCATACTTATAAGTTCTAATATTCAAAAGAAACAAAATAAAAATAAAAATTACTTAGAAATAATTTTGATACACTTTTGTGTCAATACCCCAGTGTGCGCTGGTCTTTCTTCCTCACGGTCAGAATGGTGAAACTTAAATACACTCTGCCAAACCACCGGTGCATTTTCAAATCGATGTCGACGACGCTATACAAAATCCGGGCAAAACACATCATTAATGCAGTAGGTTAATGTGAATACAATATGGATTTCATGTGCACAGTGATCGACAGACATCAGAAAAAAATTTCGTTGAACTATGAATAAGCTACAGGCAACACGGCATCAGTGCGTTGAAAAGTAAGGAGCGTATATTGCAAATAAAAAACAGCTTTTTAAATTTTTTTAAGTGAATAATCATTTTAATTGAATAATAATAATAATAACAATTGATAAAATTGCGATGGGCAGTCATCCTTCTCCTTTCCTCCTCCAACCCACTTTTGCCCTCAACGAATTTTTACTTTAAATTCTTTCAGTGTTTTCGGTAAATTATTCATCACTTCTCTTGGTAATTTATTCCAATCTCTTGCACTCTTTCCTATGAAAGAAAATTTTCCAACACCGTTATGCTTGAAATCAAGTGCCAGGTTGTGGTCATCGTCAACTTTACCCTTCCAAGTACCTCTCTTAATTTTCCCACCAATATCTTTCCACGCTTCATCACCAATATAGGCCTTGTACAATCCCATGGCTCCCTTCACCCTCCTTCTATCCTCCAATGAATCCCACTCCAGCTCATTTATCATATTAGTTACCGATTGTGTTTTGCGGTAATTTCCAAAGAAAAATCTTGCAGGTCTTCTCTGCACTCCCCCCAACTCCAGTATTTGATACTCAGAATGTGGGTTCCATAATACGCCACCATATTCCAGCAGTAGTCTGCCCAGAGTTTTGTACCCCAGTTCCTTTACTTTTCTAGTGCATCCCTTCATCACTCTTTCCAACAGGTGAAGGAATTTACCGAGCGTGGTGGTGTAACAGATAGCGTTCTGACCTCGCATTCGGGAGGACGGTGGTTCGAATCCCCGTCCGGACATCCAGATTTGGGTTTTCCATGGTTTCCCAAATCACTCCAGGCAAATGCCGGGATGCTTCCTTTAAAACGACATGGCCCAATTCCTTCGCATTCCTTGCCCCCATCCTTTCCCGTCTCTAAAGACCTCGCTGTTGAGAGACGTAAAGCAGTTTTTTAAAAAAGTGAAGGAATTTAACTGTATCTTGGGTGTCCTTTCTTTTCATCCAATTACCGGGATCCAAAAAATTGTCGTAGTCTAAGCAATACATAAGACGAACAGACGTCATGCTGAAAATGATCAAAACACTTCCAGTATGCGCTAAAACGTGTAGAACTATCGAAATCGTCAAACAAAACTTTATACTCTTCTCTGTAATTACATTTAACATGATGTTAAAAACAGCAGCCAAAGTATATGATACTACCGTCCAGTTCTGATTTACGAAACTGAAATATTTAAATCATTGACCCGCGTAAATTATTGGCTCTATTTTTAATATTCTTGCACATTAAAGCTATACCGCGTAGGTACAAACGATGTAGTAAATGTGATTGGCATTAAATATTTATAAATGACCACGTAACGTGAAACGAGATGGAGTCATTTTATATTTATACAGTCAGCATAGACAGACGAAAATCCGAGAGCATCACTGACCCAAATCGTATTACCTAAATAGTCGATCATGAAATGTTAATGATGCCTGTGAACACCGGCAAATACGCAGCGTCATCATCTTTTTTCCTACTTGTACAATTAAGCTCTGTAATGTTGACAGTTCAGTTATATAGAAGATCAAAATTCTTGTAATATAATCGTTGACTTTGTCTTATGTCGTTAGTTCACTGTCGTTGTTGTGTACCTGTTGCAATATCAGAGGTACATAGTACCTTTTATATACCATCCTAAGCCTCACTGTTGTTACGATTTTGAGTCAATTTGATTCAATTTATGTTGCTGTTTCCATGAAGTGTCAGAGAGAGATACGATTTTGACTGCTATTATATTTTACTACCAGACACGTAAGTAATTAACAACTGTTTGAGTTAACAATTCGTGGGAACGTTTTCTATATGTCATCTTAAATCTGTAAATCTAAAATGCGAATACACAACTAGAATAATATTCATTTTGATTTGTTAAAATGAGTTTAATCAAGATTCGTTAGACGAAAGAGTTAAGCTATTAACTGAAACACGTTTAATAGCTTTTTTTCTACTGTTATTTGAAGTGACAGCTTCAGCTGCAGTATTAAGTGTTAATGCCATTTAATTTCTGATGTGATACTAATATATTATTCGACTTCGTTCTTCTTCCTGTTCTTTTTGGTAACATAAATGCTGATTTCCCCTTTTCGATGAAGGATTAGATATCGCACATGCCATATTGTCTACCTTTCGATGCCGGACTTTTGTGTAAAATTTAAAATGTATAATTTCAACCTTTTGATTTTATATAACGAATATACCATTAAACAAATTCTCTCTATTAAAGAAATGATGATGTAACGTGCAAATCACTTTCCTTGCCATTGCATTTCGTGGTCTTAATATACTAGATTAATATTATTGTTGAATCCCTTGTAATTTAATTTCGTTGGATGTCATAATATTTATTTAAAATTGCAATGGAGCGCACGCTCTGGTGGCAATTTCCCCACAAACCCACCGTCTCCCTTTCCTACGCCCACCTACATTTTCACTCTACAAATTTTAACTTGAAATTCTTTCAATGTTTTGGAAAATTATTCATCATTTCTGTCGGTTACTTATTCCCTCGCTTAAAAAATAGAATCTTCCCACAACCTTGTGCCTGAAATTGAGTACCAGCTTGATGTCATGGTCATCTTTTTCCTTCCATGTATAAGTATCAAACTTCCTAAATCCTTTACAGACTGAAATATGAAATGGAGTCTGTACATCACATACAAAAGAACCAGCTCCTGTAATTTGATAATCGATGATGATCTAATAAAATCGAAACGTGCATGTCGAAACGAAGTTTTTATATTTTTAGAAACTCATTATTAGTAAAGCAACTAACGACAAACAGCTTAATTAAAATGTAGAGTTAATGAATCTGCTACTTCTGGTATGTATCGTCCTCTGAGGTATTGTGGTAGCCTCGGTTGGTGTTACAATGTTGGCAGGCCTGCATGCACGCTACGTGTCGTGCAGACACGCACTTCCGCAACACAAAACGCCCTCCATTACGGCCACCAAATGGCGGCACAAAGGGCGCCCCTATCACTGACAGACACGCTCCATCGCGCAGTCGGCGGAATCGACAGCGACGAATTAGAAGCTCGGACGCAATCAGTCAAGAGGGATGCAAGCCAGCGGAATTCAACATCAGACAAACGTTTGACGGAAACGTTAACAGGTCCCAGCAGCGTCAATAGTTGAGCTTAGTATATTGTACCACATCAGTACATCACAATACACGAGTAGTAGAGTTGATGCTTTTGAAATGTATTTGTATCGTCGTCTCTTACGCATGCCTTGGGCGCTGAAAATCTCAAACGAAGAAGTTCTTCATCGGATGGAGAAACAAAAAGAAGTGCTGCCCATTATAAAGCAAAGGGAAACTCAATATCTAGGACACATTATGAGAGGCGCCAGCTGTAGCAACTCACAAGGGAAGATACAGGGGGAAAGATCTGCAATTCGTGGCTGAAGGACATTCGGAGATGGCACAACTGCACTTCAGAAGAGGCTTCCCATGTCTAGGGCAGATATGTGTACCACCAACCTCTGACAGGAAAAGGCGCCTTAAGAAGAAGATTTTTTTTTTTTACTTATGGCTTTACGCTTCGTCGACGTGAAGGTAACTAGAGGCGGAATGGGACTGGGGGAAAATACGGGAAGGAATTCAGCCATGGCTCTTTGAAGGAAGCTTCCCGGCAATCGCATGGAGTGATTTGGGGGAACCTTTGAAAACCGAAATTTGGATGCCCGGACGGGGATTCGTACCCGCTTCCTCCAGAATGTGAGGAAAAAGCATTAACCGCCCACCCACTACGCTCGGTGATGAAGAAGAAGGTATTCAGTTTTAGTTTGATAATTTTAATATGTAAATTTTTAATATTAAGGATATCAGAGTAGGAAGACAAGTTGCTTGATTGGTGGGAGTGGGTGCACTCATACAGTTGACAGTTAGGTGTCTATGACGTCAGCAAACACATCAAAAAGAAAAAACGTCTCAAGTAGCTGGTAGATTTAAAGTTTATCGCTGACCTGTCCATAGAAACTCCCATAAGGTACAGATATTGTTTGTGAACCTTTCAAGTTAAAATGGTGTGGTTGATAACAAGAAAGCGATCTGGAAGTTAGATCCTCTCTGAATCTATCAAGATCACTCCAGAACAAAGACGATGCTGTTCTGTTTGCTGCCGTTCCAAGTAATAGTCTTGTCTGTGCTTGAGTGCGTCGCCATGCTGTCCCTAATACGAAATAGTGAGTGAAATAAACTTTTTCTTTCTTTCTCTTTTAGGAAAACTGATAGGGATTGAGAGTGAATAATACTTGGGAAGCATAGAGCTTTTTTTTTTTTTTTTTACGCCTCGTTGACGGCAAAAATCATTAGAGGCGGGAGGCGGGATGGTAGTGGGGACAGGGAATGGGAAGGAAATCAGCCATGGCCTTTTTGAAGGAAACATCCCTAGAGTGATTTGGGGAAACCATGGAAGACTCACATCTGGATGCCAGGACGGGGATTCGAACCTGCGTCCTCCCGAATGCGAGACCACCACGCTCGGTCAAGTATATAGCAACTGAGTTGTTTAGTATTTGAGAAACCGTATCATTGAGTGATATTTCATAGTGTGCTGTCGTGAAATACTGATTATTGAATAATTAGAAATTATTTGAAATACACTTTCTTGTTTAAGCTTTCTCCCGATTCTTATTAATTGATGTCAAGTTCTATCTAATGAGCGTAGTCAATATTTCGTTATGAGTCTGATAAAACATTAATGACCAGAAAGCATTAAGGAGATGGTTAACTTCAATCAGATTGTAATTAACAGCAAGACAATAAAGACAGAAAGAATATAATAATCTGTACTAATTCAATAGAATTGTATTTGATTATTTGAAGGAAAGTTGAAAAGCCGTGATGTGACTTAATAAATTTCTAAAAAATGTTAAAACAGCAGTTACCAAAATCCCCAGTGCATATCATTAGTAAATATTATTAATAAAAAATAGTACCTCAAGAAGTAAAACAATCGGGCAATGTTTTTTTTTTTTTTTCTTGTAGTACAACTAAAACAAAATCTGGTATGACATACGCGTTTAGATTTATTGAGTCATCTTCGCTACCAGTTTTTTTATTTGCTTAGTACTTTCGTGCAAGAAGTGTTACATTTCAAATTCAACTCGCACACAGCAAGCCATTATATATTTTTTTTTTACTTGCCTTAATTCGCGTCCAGAATTATTGCCAGCCAGAAGTATTACCTGGAATGGTTTCACTAATTGTCTTTGTTCAGGTATAGCATATCAATTCTATGCAAATGTAATTAACTTCACAATGATGTTACGATGTGCTTCAATGAGTCGGACGTAAAGGCAGGGTGCTGAGAAGAATATGCGCTTTTGGTCTGAAATTTGGTACACACGTTCCTGAGCAAGTATTATGCGAGAAAGTGTTTTAGGTAAAGCCATAAAATGTATCAGATATATATATAAAGTTGTTCAAAGTGTGGTTACTACTCAACAAATAAGTGTTATTAACCATTTGTGTTTATTGCAAGTATACCTTAGAATTCATGTTCGTAAAGAAAACTTTATCCCGCGTCCTTATGGAAGGTAGATCACAAGTAACGGCACACGTAATGATTCAGACCATTCAGTTATAATGGCAGACATATTGCTCTGAGGTGTTTTCGTTCATATCGGTCATGTATGGCAGAGATATTAGAATGAGATATTAATATTTGCAGGGCCACCATCTTAATACTTCATTAGAACCTAAACGACACCAGTTTGGGTTTACGTGTAAATGAACTCTGAACTAAGCAGTAAAAATATGTCGTATCCATCCGGGAATGATCACGAGTCTGGTGGGTTGAATGGAGTTCTTGGTTCAAGGTAGATGGCTCACAAGCGAAGGTAGGCTGTGGATATCCCTCGGACAATGGAGAGTAACTACGAGAACACAGCTGATACAAGGATCCGGATTATTAGACTCAGTCTCACAATACACAATGACAAATAGCGGAGTGATGTTGCTTCGGCGGTCAGGCATGGACAGACCTCCATGTGCTGTGCGCTGCCGTTAAGTAGTACCTCGTAGATCACTCTACCGTCGCTGTGGCGCTGGCGCCCTGCTCGCTACGTCTGTAGCGCCATCTAGTAGCGTATCCCCATACTCTCGATCCAACAAATATATACTAAGGAAAGGCGAAATGTCGTAATAAATGTTTGTTACAAACTTTCTGGCCGATCTTGACATCTGGGATATAACAATGTACCTGCCATCGATAGATCAGTGTCAAATTATTCGTAAACCATGTGGTCTTTAACTGAAAATTTTTCTCACATAATTCGTCCCCAGGAAAGGGAGTTCTAAATTTCAAACCGATAGTACATTTTATTCTTGGGACCATTGCGTTGCACCCGAACCGCTATAACTATTCGTTACTGGTTCTTATTTCTTTTGTTATGATAAAATACATGCATACAATTAATCTCCCTTCCTCATTATCGCTGTGCTTCGTCATAAACAAAATTAATAATAATATGATAATTTCCTGCGATATTCTTCTCCACAGAATCTTTGGGGACGTGACGTTTCTAGGACCATGTTACGAAAAATAGGGACAGGATGTCAGGATTTTCAGCATGCAGTAAACTCAAAAGTATAAAGAGGGTAAAAAGAGGTCTTCCATACAAGAACAGCCTCCCATAGCCACGTTGCAATAGGGGGAGAAATTAGTATGAATAAGAGTCGCCAGTTAAGATCAATAGTACCTGGGTGACCGATATTGACTCGGCATCTTTCGATTTCTGTTCAACATACGAGATTTTGCGTGAAGTTTGATCAAAGTTAAACGTTTTTCTTGAAGGTTTCCTAGGCATTTTGAAGTGCACAATTCCTTGCTCTAACAAAGAGAAGCTTACTGATGCCTGAAAGTTCTAAGAGATGAGGGTAGAGCCGTTTCAGTGATACCAAATTCAAGGTTTGTCCCAAGGTTTTTTTTTTTTTTTTTTTTTTTTTTTTTTTTTTTTTTTTTAGACTCATGTTACAAGCTTTAAAAGCAAAACGTTATCTACATATGAAATTTCATCCAAATCGCGAGAGCCATTTCCGAGACCGTCAGTTTTAACGCAGGATTGTATTTGCCAGAATCTATTTTTTCGTATGGACACCAGTACATGGATTTGTCACGAGTTCGTAAATTCAGTACTATTTATGTTTGTGTTAAAGACAGATACGGTCAAAAATAAACGATGAGCGCATTACAACTGGATTGTATTCAATATTGATGGGTAGAGAGGAGTGAAACCGAAGTGGTCTTGCTTCAGTCAGATCACTCAATATTTTTGGAGGAAAATTGCGGATCACTGGGAATCGTCGTTGTTGGTAGTGGACAAGCTTTTTGACCAGAGTTGAGTTCAGTTTCGTGGAACTCAGCGAATCTTGGGTGCTTAGTGGATGCGCCGAGGTAGTAATCTCGTGTGAGAGACGTGCAGTCCGTTGGTATTCTGATTTCAGCGGACCACTGCGGGGACAAAGAAGCCTGCTAGTCGCCAGCGTGGCGCGTAGTTCGTGACAGCACGCCACCCCTGATAACGAGCGGCGTCTAGCGTGTGCCTCTAAACTGCCGACGGCACGCGGTGACGTAAAACTTCCCGGAATCACATGATTTATTACTGATTGTGGTGTTTTGACATCGGCCACAACCGCTACAAACATAAAAAATGTGTATTATTTATTATTTCGGTTAAATAGTCCTGGAACAGGTCGCCATAAAATACAGCAAATTATTATTCGAAATTGTGATGGTACTTCGTTCAACACTGACAAGAAGTAAAATTCATTAGTTCAGTTAACGATGCGTTCGCATGCTTCTTAATAAATTCGTTGTTGATATGCTAGACAATATCATAGCAATATCAGCACCAAGTTAGTAACTGTTTTGTAAGGGCTATGGCGAGTGGTTTACACAACGAACCGCCGCTCTTCCCTGCACATTCTAGATACATAGCGATGTGGATCCCGTACAGCACAACATATTCAAGACGAAGATGCACGATAGTTTTATACACTATCTCCTTTGTATATGCGTTATAGTTTTTCAAAATTCGAATTATAATCGCAAATAGCAGTCTGTAATTCACTTTGCCTCTAACCACACTTATGTGACGATTACACTTAATCTTTCTTGTTGTTTATTATGTGCCTTGACTTCCTGCTTCTGGTCTTCTTCTTCCTATCCATTGTTATGCTTGGTGACCTGTTACGGTCTCAATCCATCTTCTTGGTGGTCTTCCTGCATCTCTCCTTCCTCTGGGATGGTACTTGAGGATTTTTCCTGGGATCCGGTCCCTCTTCATCCTTAGTACATGGTCTATCCAAGATGTTCTGTTAATTTTCACAGTTTGGGAAACTAATTTGACTTTGAGTTCTTTCAAGATTTCATCAGATCTCTTTGTGTCTCGTAAGGAGTAGCCGGCGGCTGTTCTTCTCATGAAACTCAGCCGCCGTTAGTCTCAGCTCGTCACCGTACAGTAGTGTAGGTTTATCCAGGGTGTTATAGCCTGATTCTTCTGTGGCGCTGAACAAGACATGGTCTGAAGGTGTTATTTATTATGCCTGTAACTTTCGTGAAATTCTGATTTTTTGCTGCATGTCGGTTTCTAGGGTGTATCTGAGGTTTTATTGAATTCTGTTACTTGTTCTGGGAGTGTCTTGGTTCTTTTGTGTTTTTGTGCCTCCCACTTTATGTAATCTATCGGAATCTACATTACGTCATGTAATGCCACATTAATACATTGCAGAAGTCGTTTCTGGCAGTGTTTCATACTTTTAGGTCCCTCCAAATTTTGTAAACAAATCCTTGGCTTCAAATATAGATCATTTCTTATTTCACATATATCAGCTCAGTGGGTCAAAAAGTTTGACCCAAAAACTACATAGCGAGATCGCCTCGGTCGCGTTTTAATAGTCTATTCTAATTCCCTTAAGAATCAATAGAAATTCTTAAAAAATTTCATCGCAAACCTTTAAAGTGAAATACGGGTCAAGTTCATATTTCAGCAACATCACGTCAAGCGGTCGTAATCTTTGACCCTAAAAACACAACCTTTGACCATAATTTTTTTTATAGAAATATCGTCTCTGGTGCATTTAGTATTTTTAAGTCCCTAAAAACTCAAAAGAAATTATTAAAAATTTACAAAGCCTATCCTTACGGTAAATTATTGTTGTAGTTCGTGGCAGGTTAGGTCACGGGGTCATGACCTTTGACATCAAAACATATATCGTCAGTTCATCTCTGCCATTGTTTTGAACTTTTAAGTACGTTCGGACACAATTCTCAAAATTTCTAAATAGAACCTAAGAGTCAAATATAGGTCCAGTTCGTATATGAGTTAAATAACATCACGCGGCCATCAATATTACGTAATTTTTATTTTTTGTCCCTAGAAACTTAGTTTTTGTTACTTTTAGACTAACAGTAATGCATTTTTGTTTTATAATGATCTTAATAATCCCGAAATCAATTAATTTCCGGTAAAAATTGCTTTCTTTTTTCGATTTTGGTCAAATAAGGACCAAGAAAAATAATCGTGTGCAATCATTGGATGCTTTCTGTCTTCACTTTCTTCATCTTACCACTTTTTGCTGTTTCCTAAATTCTTGGGTCAATATGTTATAACATTTCCTCTTCTCCTGGAAACTCTTGAAATTTTGGATCACTTTTCTGAAACTTGCTCTATTTCTTATTATATCTTCTGTTGTTCGGATTTATATAGCATTGTTTAGTCCTTGCATCCACTGGTTGTCATTCTGACTCTTGTAAACGTAACTGAAATGTTTTTCCATGGTCTTTTGTCATCCATTCTTATTATGGGACCACAAGATCTCATTATCCTCTTTCTGATCGTGTCTGACATCCTTTCCTTTTCTTAATTCTTGCTACTACTTTTTATGGTACTACAGTCGTGATCTAAGAACTATTCCAGACCCGTGACCGTATCTAAAACTCAATCTGAGACTTACAGTTCTACACTACTATTATGGTATAAATGTGAAAGTTACTCTAGCTCTGTTTGTCACGATTCCACAACTAAACGGTTAAAGCAATCTTAATGAAATTTGACAACGAAACACCATATATTATTAGGAAGGACACATGATACTTTTTTTCGGGATTAATGACATATTTTGTAATGAAATTTTGAAAACTAACTCAACAGTGACAGACAGACGGATAGCGTGTGTGACTCTGTAATATTATATCAGTCACTCAGGCTTTGCTTCTCCCGCAGTCAGTTTATATATGATCTGTTTATAAATTTCATGTGCCGACCCAATTTATTAAGTAGTGTAGGTGTGGATTTTATCCAATTCTAGCAAAAAAAAATTTAAGTCAACGCGTACGAAGAAGCGGGTAACAGCTAATATTTTATAATCCATGCACTGCGATGCCTTAGTAAGAACCCAGTGGTGTTCCAGATTACCTCACGTTTTTTTGCCGGATCGTTCATTACGAGCGAGCAGGCCGCTCTCGATTGGACGTATATCAGAATCAGGAGCCTTCGCCGGCAGTGACAGCCCGCCGACTTATCTTTGCAGCCAATGTCGGCGAGGCAATTCCGCCTCTTCGACATTCATCTCTGTCGGTCGAACCAAAGTCGATAAACTGCAGCAGCTCGACGCCTGCTTCCCCTACAGATGCTGCACTAACAGAACTTCCGCATTGTACAAGCCACGTGCTACATCAGAATTAACGAATGTTGAACACACGTACGCAATAGCCAGCAGCTTGTAATGGATGTGGAATAGAGTTCAGACGTCTCAGTGGGCGGTAGCGGTTGGGTCTCGCATTTGGGAGGACGAAGGTTCAAATCCTCGTCCGACAATGGCGATTTCGATTTTGACGGCTTTTCGAAGTCACTCCAAGCGAATGCCGGGATGTTCCTTCAAAAGGTTAAGCCTGTATTCCTTCCCACTCCTATTACCAAATCCACACCCGCCTCTAATGACCACGACGTTAACAAGGCATAAAGTTATAAAAAATTAAAAGGATCAAATGACACTACATCGATGACTGTTGACCCGATTACTAATTTTAGGCGTTTTGTGGCAGGTGTATCACCCAAATCAGTAACGGCACCATTTTATCATTTCAGCTTTATATGTTTCGCAAACATGTCACCAAGAAACATGAAGAGAAAAGTTTATAAAGTACCCTTTCCCCTTATGAGGTAGCTTTTACTCAGCTGTAATACTCGCTTGTAGCCCAAATGCAACTCCTTTGTTGTTGTTGTTTTATTGATTTTCTCCTAATTCTTTCCTCTTTCGATATGACCATAGATATTCTTTTGCCAATTATTCCCGTGTTTTTCTTTTCTGGATAATCTTCATCCCTTTCCATTTCTTTACTTTCTTCCTCCATCTATCCCGTGGCATAGTTTGTTTCCTCAATGGAGCATCCATAAACTACGTAGCTAGGTCTTAGAGGGAGGGGGGGAGGGGTTGCGTAGAAAGCTACGTTGGGCTATGTGCGGGGGAGGGTGGGGGGGGGAAATTTCCAGCAAAACCACGTAGCTTTCCATTTATATTATTTGTCACAGTTAAAAAAACAAAAGGGCACAGAACACGCAACATCATGTAAACATTTATTTCCGTCATTTAAGTATCTTCGTACGTAGTTTGCGATAGTCTGACGACAGAAAACAGTACAAAATATCTTCTAGAATCAATAGGAAAAAAAGCTACGTGCCTCGCGGAAAGGGGGGGGGGGGAGAAGAGGTACAGGTTAAAGCTATGTCAGGCTATATGGGGAGAGGGGGTTCACGGGAGGCCAAAATGGAGCTACGTAGTTTATGAACGCTCCACAAGTGTTTCACTTTACGCGCGGTAGATTCGCTATGTAGTCTAGCACGCACTTCTTTGGAAGAAATCTGTTCCAACAGCCTTTATCTATCCCCTGCTCTTGCTGTCTGATTTGAGATCCGTTATCTCTTAGTTATTGTATAATATGATCTGCTATTTCTCATAGATATGTCCAAGCCCAATATAAACTGATCAATTTGTGTTTTGTCCTTTTTCACATTTTTTTGGTAGTATTTTATTTTTGTTTTATTCTCTGTCTACTGCTGGATCAACTACATATCAACTTTATACAATAGTTTATTATGTTATTTCTATCTAATCTTAAATCGTAATTTTACTACCCGCTAATTGAAATATTTTCTATCTACAAAATTCGCTTTTTGCCCGTGATTATTATACATATCTTATCAATCATGCATTCCTTAAGAAAATGAGCATTCTGTAAAGATTCAACGGGTAATAACACATATTTTGGAGCTTGATCGGATGGTTTGTTTTATAGTCTTCCCTTGGTGTGAAGCTAACATTAAATTCAATCGCAATCCTTATGTCCCTGTTCACGAGCCATAACATCTAAATTCACAAGTCGTCGGAACAGTTCTATAAGTTATGTCTAACCACTCGGCTAATTACGTGAGAGGTTGCCGGCTCACACACAAAGCATCACCCGTGTGGATATGAACACCGCTAAGGTAAACCACCAGTGCTTAATAACCTATTTTTTTTAATGTAATGGAGCACACGCTCCGGTGGCAATTTCCCTGCACAACCAACTTCACCCTATCCTGCACCCACCTACATTTTTGCCCTATACAAATTTTAACTTTAAATTCTTTTAACGTTTTCGGTAAGTTATTCATCATTCCCCTTGGTAACTCATTCCAATCCCTGACACCCTTATCTAAAAATGAAAATCTTCCAACACCCTTGTGCCTGAAATCGAGTGCCAACTTGTGGTCATGGTCATCTTTTCCCTTCCATTAACTACTTTTCACCGTGTTCCGAAGTTGCAAGGTTCGTAATTAGGAAAATGTCCAGGCCAACATCTACCCGCGTTTTACACTCGTCGAAAGCACAGTTGTTATCAAGTCACAGGCATTGCTCACACGTTTTAGAGTACCGCCGATATTCAGTAAACATTACGTAGTTTTACTCTTGTATAATCACAGCAACACGCACGAGTGCAGTATTCACGGCATTGTTCAGAACTGCGCGCTCACACTTTTTAACAGTTCGGCAGCCAGCCATATAAAGCGACCATACTCTTCGCCGGCCAACACACAACTATCGATATTATCAGCGATACTATTGTATCGTCACAGTTCTTTCAGCTGTAACAGGATCAAGCCTATGAAAGTTAATACTTGTGAAGACATTGCTTTCTTTCCAATAAAAACATATACTAAGGGCAAAGGAACTACGTTTACTACGTTTTGGATGGGAAGATGGGGAGGGTTGAACACCGAGTGACCGCAGATCCTGTCGTGTCGTGGGAGTAAGGGTCGCCATACGTTATGAACCGTATAAGCAATGAGTTGGGACTGTCAAAGCCTTTGTGTTTGCGGATAACAGTAATCAGAACAGTATGGCTTGAAGCTTTGGCTGTAGCTTAAAATCTGCAAATGTCTAGGTGGCCGGTGCCGGAATAAGAAATAATAATCTGTTCGTAACTTCAAAAGATACCCAGCAAAGATGTACAATTCCAATCATAAATTGCTCTCTTCTCCAAAGATGATCATTCATCTTCGTAACGATATAGAATTTTTTTGTCTGTACTAATATCCTTCGTTTGAATCATTCAAAATTATTGTTACAAAAATTCATTAGATTAAAGTTTGAATTTTCCATGGTGTTTCCTCTGTTTAAAATTTTGGGATCTAACTTCGTGCATTAATATTAATCTGCTGTCCGCCAGTGATGGTCGAATAGTTTCGCTTCAAATACTATAAAAAAGTTCGCGAGAAGTTCACATGTTTCATAGAAATGTAGTGTGCACCCTTTCACGAAAATGTTATTGTTTGTTTATTTACATCTGCGAAATGTAAAACCGAATTGTAAGAGTAGTAAATTGCAGGGAAGAATGAACCATGATCATTCTATTTCAGATTAAAAAACTGTGGGGAAGTTTTCCTTGGAAAGCGACCGGAATAAGTTCTATATAGGGGAAGGTGTTTTGAAATACAGGGTTAGTCAAAAAGGACTTTACAACTTTGGAATGATATAGAAATTTGTTAACTTACAGAATCGGTAGATGTGTCATTTTGTAGCGAACAACCTCACATGCACATAGTGCATCAGTACACCAGTTCCCCACCAGGAGCGCTAGCGTAGTGCACAGTTAAAATGGCTGCTTTCACTGGTGCGGCGCGTGATCGCTGTGTGTTTTGGTTTCATGAAACGAACCCTGAAACAACTGTTCGGCGTAAATTTCGCATCGAATACGTTAAAGAACCTTCAACCCTGCCTACAATTTACTTTTGGCACAAGAACTTTGTTGAGACGGGTTTTTCACTGCGGCAAGTTACCCCCGATTTGATGCTACGAGTATGGGAAGAAATTGATTACCAGCGGGATGTTCGCCGCATGAAAAATCGCAGGCACATCGAACCAAAATGACACTTATGTGAAACTTGAGGTTGTTTGCTACAAAAAGACACATCCAATGATTTTGAAAGTTATCTGAATAAATTTCTATATCATTCCGAAGTTGCAAAGTCCTTTCTGACTCACCCTGCATAATACAAGAGAAACTTAAAGCAAGTCTTTGAGATACCAGGAGGAAGATTCTACATAAGAAAACAGCAAGAACGAAAATACTGAAGAATCTTCTTACAAGTAATTTATTTATTTATTTATTTCTACTTGTGGTTAATAACGGAGACAATGTTCAAAAGAACACATAAGTAAATAATACTAAATGTTGTAAAGATGCTGCACTACTGAGGAAATATAAAATGCCAATAAAATTTTGGGCACTACATCGACATCGAAATTTGACCACGTGTTTAGAATTGTGTTAGTCGTGTGTTTAAATAAAACAAACCTATTAATTATGCCACCTCGAAGGAGATCTAACCTATTGGACTCGGCTTCTACAGCCAAGAAATTCCGTCTCCATCGCTTAAATCAGAGTCAATAAGAGCAACAAGTTCGTTTGGAGTCTCAAAGAGATCTCCATGCAGTAGCAGCAGCGAATGAAAGTTTGGATTTTAGTGAGAACGGATTTACGTCTTCGATCTTCGGATTCAATCTATTTGATGTTAACTTTTACAACCTTGTGTTGGTTTGGCTAATTTTCATTTAGCTCTAAGAATCTTTGATTATTTGATTCCTAAATTTTCTGAAATATAGTACGTTAAAGAAAATCAAACAATTCACAGAACATGGGGAATACCTGAAATCCGAAAGTAAGTAGGATCGAAAAAACGTATCAGATAACATTTAGGTTTTTCTCCTATTCTGGATTAGTAAGCTGGGCAGAACTGCATAAAGAAGCTATTAATGTTCTATAGATTAAAGCCGTGTTATTACAAGAGTTTCGTCTTTCAAAACTGTTCTACTAAATGATCCGTTTTTGTTCAAAACTTTGAATGGCCGGAGAGAGATCGATACGAAGGAAAAGGGTGTTGCTTTAAAACGAAAAAAAAATGTGTTAAAAGGATCGTCGAAGATTTGTCCAATAAATCTGTGAACCTCTCTGGTGATCACATCATTCTGGAAAGAGACTTTCTTTGATAGCTGGCGGAGCCACTGGCTTTTTGTATGACCTCAAAAGAAGCAATTAAGGGGCATCGGGGAGACCACTCAACCGCACCTTTATGTCCAATCGGATGATGGAGCCTTATAATCAGGTGCCATTGTTATTGGAGTTCTTTTTCTTTATCTTCGGTTGGGCCTTTTTTATGAATTCTTCTTTTAATTCCACGTCGTCGGATCAATAATAGTGCCAAATATACGACAGATATCACATTCACTATGCGAACAAAACCATGTAGAGGACATATGTCGGACCAATCTTCTAATATACGTAAATGTAGAAAAGTATTTATTTAATTGTAAAAATAGCTGTTAGTATTTAATACTAATCGTATTTTTGGAGCATCTATGGCAGCAAGGAATACTCTGGACGCAGTATGCCCAATGCCAAGGAGAAGATCATAGACATTAATGGATAGACACACACATGAATAAGATGGATTGATGATACGATAGGCGCTAGAAGGTAGTCGCTGAAAAAGTTATTATGGGAATATTTGGACATTTAAGTGAGCAGGTTATCTGCATAAAATTTACGCTTATATAAAAGTTATATTGAGTATTTTGTAACGTCTAAGAAACTACGAAATGAAACTTGATAAAGCTGAAAGTTGAAAATCTAACTGTGTTCATATAATTTGGTGGCTAACTTGAATTAAAAGTAGCAAGGAAAAAAGCAAGTTAGAGTATGGATTTTATATTCTTCTTCTATATCTATAAAACGAAAACCGGGTATACTTGTACCAGAAAAACTCGAAATCTACTACGAAGATTTCGATCGGGTTTTCGCCGTTTTAAAGCTTAAAATATTAACTTAGTTGTTTGGTATGTCTTATGCTTCTACGTTACATAACGCCGGAACATTATATGAAATTCTGAACGTATGGTGAGGAATACCACAGATGAAACCACTAGATACAGCATGTTTCGCACTAAACACACAATTACAATGTCTCTGACAATAGCCTGTAATGAAGGCAATAAGATAACTTCACAATAATAACTGTTTTGCACATTAAAAAAAACTTGAAGCATTCTTTCCTTTAATTCGCGATGTTCAAGTTTTAAACGTCATAGATAGCGGTAACTTGAAGCATTCATTCATTTAATTCGGGATATTCAATTTTTAAACGCCATAGATAGCCGTAAAAACAACAGAGATTTTCTTTAACCACGATCTCTGGCAGTAGGCCTACAACTACATTGTCTCTGGCCATCAGCATTATTCTTCTGTTTGAGTAAAATCATTTATTTACGGTAATATTATTCTGGATTCACTTTTGATATTTGTATAAAAGGCTTGATCTGCTGAGTTAAAGTATCTGGTGCTTCGAGCAAAAAGTATATCCATTCACTTCGCAAATGAATCAAATGTGAGTTTCTAACATTATCTAGCGTTGTTTAGTAATGCAGTTTCTTAACCAAATTAATGAAGCTTGATACACATGAATCTTATCGGACGAATGAAAATAGTTAACGTGCAAATAAATTTCAATCCACCCGTTTCTTGATAGGGGGCGGCTGGATCTAGTTTGCTTTAATTCCGAAAATAGTTCGCGCGAATTATATGAATCTTTGTACAAATGTTTCTCAGTGCGGGAATAAAAATATCGTACGGGTAAAGTGCGCCAAAATACCGGGCAACGCCGGGAACTCCGCTAGTTTCCAATAAACAAAGTGGAAAGGAGGAGACATCTTCTTCTATTTTTTTTTTTTTTTTTTGCTTTACGCCTCGTCGACGTCGAGGTTGTTGGAGGAGGGATGAGACCGGGAACAAGGAACGGGAAGGAATTCGGCCATGGCCTTTTGAAGGAAACATCCCGGAATTCACCTGGAGTGATTTGGATGCCCGGACAGGAAAGGAGAAGAGATTAGCGATATTACAGTTATAACCGGAGAGCCAACACTAAAAGCGTCTTAAGTCTGAAAGATTGCAGAGAATGTTTCTCATCCTGCAGGAAGCTACTAAAGTAGATATGAAAGGGTAAACGTAGCATAATTTTGAATTGCTTAAGACACGACCAACAGTAGTAAACGGTTAGTAGTTGTATAAAAGGTGAGCAGTGTTCTAGCTTCTGAGGAGAGGGTTATAACCTCAAATCTGATAAAACAAAGATGCGTTCACGTTTTTCCTTCTCCTTAAACCCACCTAGCGTACTTGGATGCTGACGCACTGATGGTGTCTGTCACTCGACACAGAATTGGCAGGTTCGAGTTTTGCTGTTCAATGACGTCTCCACCATTAAGTAATTTCTTATATTACTTGTGATCCATTCTAGTCATTTAAACCCTGTAACAGTAAGCCAAGTCGTATTGTAGTTCACTTCATTTCTCACGAGAAGCATTGTGTAGTTATTTGTAGGTTATAATAAAATAATAAACTTCTACAGTAACGTGCGGGGCTTACTATTCGACATAAAGGTTCCCAGATGAACAAAAATTGTCTTGCACGAATCATATCTCATTCCTATTCTCACATATGCTTTGGAAACATGCACACTAAAATCAAGGGACCTTAGCAAGATACAAGCATGTGAAATGAAGTTTCTTAGAACGGCCCTCCAGAAAACTAGACTTGACCGCATAAACAATGACGAGATTAGATCAAACCTAGAGCTAAGGGAATCCATGGAAGAGAGACTTAGGTCATCAAGGCTTAAGTGGTTTGGGCATGTCAAGAGAATGACTAGTACAAGACTACCAAAAACTTATTTCGAAAAGAGGATAGTGGGCAAAAGACCAGTTGGGAAGACCAAGAAGAAGATGGACAGACTAACTGAAGGAGGACATAGAGAGAAGAGGCTGGAACTGGTAATATATCACGCACCAAGAAACTGGATTGGAGACAGTGGAAAACGATCTATACAACAACCAAGGCTCTTGTACCACACCCGGGAATCTGGAGATGGTCCCAATCGATAATAATGATGAATAAAAGAATAACAATCAGATTCCCCTTTTTTTGCATTGCTTGTTTATTGACCAATTTTCCTGGTACCATCACTTTTCAAATCCCGTCAAAGTGACCTTTTTTTCCTAGAGGGTTTTACGTATCGTCGACGTCGAGGTCATTAGAGGGAGAAATTACAGGGGCAATGAGTGGTAAGGAATTCGGCCATGGCCTTTCTAATGATCAACAGGGCATCCGAAACGACTGATTTCGGCAAAACGTAGAAAACCGAAATGGGGTTGGCCGGACGCGGATTTGTCCGCGCGACCTTGCGAATCAGAAGCCGGATTGTTGTCATTCACACACCACGCTCGGTATAATGTAGCACCACAGTGGATCCGGCAGGTATAGTGGGCACAAGTTCGACTCCCGGGCGCGGCATACCTACTGCTAATTAAGATTTTCAGGCGGGTTTCCGTACACCCATGTCAATGCCGTGACGGCCCCTTAACTCCTCGTGAATTACAAACAATTTACACTTATCATGCAGAAGATAAGAACGTTATACAAATACTTTATTCCACGCATCAAAACATTGCTCACAGCAGACACTTGAGCTGTGAGATTACGTGTAGTTGCTATTTCTGCAGCTGAACACCTTGACGCGGCAGACAGCAGGTAGACGCAGCCACAGTGTTTACACTGCTAGCGTCCCCTTATCCTCTTCCGCCTGGGTAACCTCGATCCGATGGCTCAGGAAACGGCGGGACTCCGGGTATCGGAAATCGGATTTCAGTGAACATATTGTGACGCTGGTCCGAGCTTTTTTTTTTTAACTAAAACCTCACCAGTACAACAACTGGAGGAATGACTTCGGCAGGAGTCAGTAGGGACCTGACCTGCGTATCGTGACATTTGATGTTTCTTTTGTTTCCCTTCTTTTCAATTTTTTTTTAAATTTTTATTTTTTACTTATGGCTTTACGCCTCGTCTGCGTCGATGTCATTAGAGGCGGGATGGCACTGAGGACAAGGAACAGGAAGGAATTCTGCCATGGCCTTTTGTAGGAAGCATCCCGGCATTCGCCTGGAGAGATTTGGGGAAACCATGGAAAACCCAAATCTGGATGATTGGACGGAGATTTTTTAAATTGAACTTAAACCCTGTTCACTTCGAGAACGTTAGAGACAGGTTGGAAGTTTTCACTCAATTAGTGTGGTTTAATTAGCTGCCGACAGTTACCACACAGCCTCTGACTTATTAGCATTTCCACACCAGTCTGGGTTACAGCGAGTTATATAGGAAAAAGGCCCAATCTCGTTTCGAACACATGCTAGCTCAATGCTTAATTTAGTTTTAATTTAAAATATTTAATCACTTACAACATGAAACAAAAGCGGTATCGTGGCTCAGTGGTTGGGGTGCCTGACTAGGGAACGAAAGGTCTCCAGTTCGAATACATGTAGCAGCGAGGAATTTAACGGGCTCTTAACCCGACCTTCACCTCTGGCACAGCATGCTGTGTAATGTGAAGTACGCCAGAAGGCTTCCGTGGTTCGGATTCCACGATAAACTGTGGGTCCCCTGTGCCTGGTAGGATTGCAGATTAGGTGTGGGCGCCTACGAAAGGGGCGGAACGCGCAGCCAATAGAAACCCTATCTCCAGGTCATTTGGACAACACGGAATTATTGTTATTATACCAACAAAATGACAGATATTACTGTTAATTGTAGAAATGATAATGCAGCTCTGAGCGAAATACCACTGAATTTATTCAACACAGTTTCCTCAAATTATGATTTACATGCCAGTAATGCATTTTAACATGTACCTAAAACTTCACCTCATTTTAAAAATTAAACACAATGAAACTTAAACTGGCGCCAAACAATATTTGCAGGTCAGGAGCCGAACTTGCAATAAAGCTTGCTCAGTTGTTACTGGCCAATCCAAGATCCTGACAATGAGCTAACTATAATAAACTTACGCTACCTAAAAACTACGCAAACTACAGCTTGTGGGAACACTATAAAATACAATTCAATTTAAAACCGATACAATATTATTAATTAGCTGAAGCCAAATAATATAGCTTAATAGTGGTGGTAATAATAGTAATAATAATAATAATAAATAATTGGAGGGTTCTGAGATTGAGGACAATGAATGGGGAGGAATTCGGTCATGTCCATCTGAAAGAGCTATTGCGGTATTCTACTGAAATCATTTCGGTAAGCCATTGAAAACCGAAATCTGGATGGCCTAGTGGAGATATGAATCCGTGTCCTACGGAATGTCGGGTTCAAGCCCTCTCACCCTTCTGGCTGTGTATTTAAGTTTTAAAGAGAGACAAACGGGTTTCATCAAACAATTGCACAAGTTTTATCCTGTAATTTTGTGATATATGCTCATTTGTGTTAGATTACACCAAGTTATCGATATAGTCCACTAATTTCTTCTTTCAGCAGTTTTACTAAAGGATGACTATCTAATCCGCTTCTTCTGTGATCTTCGTCTAAAAGGTTCTCCCCCCCCTCATAAAAAATAGTTTAAAATATTTACGGCTGCTGGATTTATCTAGGTTGTGTATGGGTCATTTTCTCTCGGGTAACTAGCCGAGTGAGTCCCTTGGTGAAACACGACGTTTCGACGGTCAGAGGCTCTGCGCCATTGTCAAGTGGCTAGTTATATACCGCACGGAGACCCTGTATGCCGTCCTTTTTCCTAATAGGGAATGGTCTGCTAGTGTGAGCCATTGGTTACAGGCAAGAGCCGTTAACTACTGGCTGGGACCATTGATTGCAGGTGGGACCGATAGAGAGGTGCCTACTTTCCAGGAAGCAGCCCCATCACTTACCGGAACGCAGTGACTTGACGATGGCGTCAAAGTGTCAAAGTTTATGACGAGTTTACGTCGAGTTTAACCCGCGGACTAACTCGGCTAGTTACCACAGAGAATTTTATCTAGTTAAAATATGTTTATCTGAGAAAAATAATGGCGTGGGAACATTATCATACGGAGTCACGTGCCTGCTGCACTCGATTCGTCGCGGTCCACGTGACCGAGTTGTTTACAGCGGTAGTTGCGATGCTACAGCTGCCTGCGGTACGGCCACGGGCTGAATGAGGCCGCCGCGGTACACAGTGAGTTGTCAAAGTTGTGAGGAGGCCCTCGAGAGTCGCTGGCATTCAGGTGGGGTCAATGGGGCGCTTAGAGCAGCGGGCGCGGCCATTGGACGACTCGGAAAAGGCTACAGCGCAGCCAGAAAAAACAGCACAGCCGGAGTGGAAACGGGCTTCACGAGCTTATCGTTTATTCATCCACCCTTGAAGTAGTGCCTTAAAAGCTTCTACAATCACGGACGTAACAATCAGACCTGCCAATAGGAAGATGCGGGTCATGTCTATTATTTCCATCACATCCCCTGAAGACGACCTAAGCCCTGGTCGAAACGTCGGGAAGAAGAAGGAGGAGGAGCATTTCGACGCATCGTTAATCTCGCAAGCAAATTATATTAGTATGACGGCTGCGAAAACAGCAAAATATTTTACACTTATTTATTTATCATATGTTGAATGTACAAATTTTTTACAAGATATAAAAAAAGTGATGCGTACATCACAAGCTCGTATAATATTATATCTCTAGGGCTAGTACTTTCATCCATTCAATTGCTTTGATCGATGCGTGGTGTATTTCCATTATTGTTATTATATAAACCCGAAAAGGACCATCAGAAAAGATGTGGTGGATTGATAATAAAGTGGTTCCACGGACAGAACTGACCCAGCCTCACTTGTGTAACGTGTGGCCGCATCTGCCTTGTCCTGTTCGAATCCAATTATTGTTTCTCCATTGCCGAATGGTGCGATCGAAGCCTTGTAACCGTACTGAATGAACCTCAACCGACTGCTCCCATTCAGTTACCCGCAGCTTCTTGAGGCTGAAAGAGGATCCTTCAATGTAATAAACGACTAATAAAACGTTTCCTCTATTATTTAATTTCTGAAATAAACTGTTGTTTTTGACAAAAAAAAGTTTGACCGATGTTAATGATGGAGTTTCATGAGCAACATTCTGATTCGGTTAGAAATATAAAGCGCCACTGTATGGCCAATTATTCTGCTGCTTCGAAACAGAGCTGCGTTGTATGATACGCTGCTGTGACTAAATGACATCAACAATCACTGCACCGTTTGACATAGGGTGTATGGACAATCAGTAGGCAGTATCGCAACAATTTATTAACATGCAACCTGTAACCTATCAATCACATTTCTTTTAAGGTAGTGGTGAATTTCACGTAAACAGGATGGCAAATTGACACTTTTAACTTTTTGAGAATTAAGATTTATAAAAATGGCGGTCGGATAACTATGGGAGCGTTCATAAACCACGTAGCTCCATTTTGGCCTCCTGCGAACCCCCCCCCCCCACCCCCTCCCACGCCCCACGTAGAACGACATGGCTTTTGTTTCTACCCCCCCCCTCCCTCCCTCACGAAGCACGTAACTTTCTTTCCATATTGATTCCAGAAGACATTTTGTACTGTTTTCTCGTCTCAGACTATCGGTAAATTACATACGGAGATAATTAAATGGTTGAAAAAAATATTCACCCTTTCTGAACCTCATTTAACTGTGACAAATAATATGAATGGAAAGCTAAGTGGCCTGCCTCGGAACCCCTCCCCCATGTAGCCTAACTATCTTTCCAGCCAAACCCTCGTTCCCCTACATCAAGCCACGTATTTTATTGACGATCCCTAAGTTGGCCGTCCGGTTGCTCAAGCATAATTTCATGACTCTAATTATTTCGACATCGACCCGTCGCGAGACCCCCAACAATAATAAAACTAATCGAATACTGCGTCTGCTCGCAAGATGTTCCACGTTTGAATCTTGTAAACATTCCTCTCGCTATTCTATTTAGCGTTACATATCAATAGTGAATTATTAAAACACTGTCCTTTATCTGCTTAGTGATCAAAACATGTTTTTTAATGGTATCCAGAAGATATTAAAGGTCTTGTTAATTTCCAGAGTCGTCTTAATAGCGGGTTGTTTAATCTCGTGCTCCTACCATTGATTCTAAAGGTAAATTAAGGATGTTCTAGAAAGAGATATAACCTCTATTCTATCTTTGAATGTCCTACTTTCCTTAGAAACGCAATCTCGTAGCCCTTTGACGCTACCTCACAATCCTAATAACTGCAGTAAAGGAGAAGACACTTAATTTCGAGGAATTCAGCAGACTAGGCGGCTTCTGAGTGTGGCTGTATGAGCTGCGTGGGGATGAATACACTCGCTGGAAGGAAGTGACAGATCCCATTAGCCCAGTCAAGGGACTGTTGATACAAACAACGTCCTCTTTTAGTTCCCTTTGTTCTTCCACCCGCAGGAAATCACAGTTGACCTCAGCTTTTCGCTACTGAGACAGTAAATAAGCGTGTGGTCTCAACACAAAGCTAACTGTAAATTAATGGTTCCACTAAAAGTCTAAAAATAGAAAACAAAAACAGATTCTCTTAGCATGGCAGAAAAACACCAAGATTCATTATATTATGATACTAGCTGTGCCCGCGACTTCGTCCGCGTGGAATAGTTATTTTGGGCATCATATTTATTTTTGCAAACAACCTCCTCAGCTTTATAAATTATAGCAGTTACCCACGACTTTGTCCGCCTCAATTTCTGTTATTATTTTAGACAATTTTTTGCAAGTTTAGTTTTTAAGTTTTTAAAAGAACATAATGATTTTAAAGTACTTCTGCGTAAATTATATTTTTAGTTTTATTTTCTTGTGGCAGAAGAACATATTGGTTTTCTCCGCAACCCGATCTTGACAACGCGACATATAGTTGGCCGTGTGAAAAGCAGTCTTGACGTAAATCGATTCCTACGTGTTTAAATGTTTGCCCCTGTGATTTATTAATTGCAACGGCGAAAGATAGCTTAACGGGAAATTGAATTCTTTTAAAATTAAAAGGTACATCATTTGGAATCATTGGGATGCGAGGTATAAGCACTGTTTGACCAACTGCTGGACCAGTCAAAACTATTGCAACGATCACGTTATTGCGTAGAAATTTAATTTGAAGTCGGGTTCCGTTAGATAAATTTGGTGGTTTGAGATTTCTAAGTAAAATTATTGGGGCACCTATTTTTAACTTGAGGGAATATGGGGGAAGGCCACTTGGGTTCAAAGAATTAAGAAAATCTTGTGGGTAATGTACCGCATCTTCTTGATCCATTACGTTATCAATAGATGTGTAGGTAACTATGTCTCCTGGAAGTTTACTTAAAATTAGGTCATTAATTTCGTCCACGCTACTGTTTCTCGCCGCCAATATTGCCCTTTGACACATCCATTGATGATCTTTATTTTCTATTTCGCTGATTTCAGGGTAAACTTTCGATATTAAGTCCTCAATGTTACTTACTCTTTCTCCTAAATCGCGATCAATTTCAATTTTATTTTCAAAATGAGGTACTTTCCAGTCTCCTATTAAAAGTAACTTTGAAGGAAAAGTTATACTACCTCTTCCCAAATGTGCTCTCATATTTGTAGTTAATTTTAAAATGTTAACAAACTTCCATAATGGGGAACTTTTAAGGCAAGACTTTACAATGTCTGCTCTAGTTCCCCTTACTATTACTGGTAAAGTTTGTCGAAAATCCCCAGCAAACATAACAGTAATCCCACCCATGATTTTATCACAGCTTCTAATATCTCTAAGAGACCTATCTAGAGCCTCCACATGAGCTCTATGGATCATGGTACATTCATCCCAGATTATTAAACTGACATCTTGTAAAACTTTTCCCAAAGGACCATTTTTACGTATAGAGCACACGCTATCTTTCTGTAAAGAAACAGTTAGGGGCAGTTTAAAAGTGGAATGATCTGTGCGTCCACCTGCTAATAAAGTTGCAGCGATACCTGACGACGCTACTGCCAAAGCTAGCTTTCCCTGAGACCTTACTTTTGCTAATATAAGATTAGTAATAAAGGTCTTGCCGGTTCCACCGGGAGCATCCAAAAAAAATACTTTTCCTTCATTAAAACGAACACTTCGCATAACACAATTATACGCGGTCACCTGGTCATTAACTAATTTTGGTTCATTTTGAGTAATATACTCATTTAATTCATTTAGATCATACGGTTTTCGCAACGCTACTTCTAACGGATCCAGATGATTAAGTGAATTAATCCTTTTTGATACAGGTTAGCCCAAAATCGGTTAGTGATTTATCGCAAATCTCATGAATTTTATCTTCAATTATGATTAGTCCATCATTGTATATATCATTATTGTATGTTAATGTCATATCTTGATTCTCATTACGCATTCGGTGCATACAACCGTTCAGAAGGGAGCCGACCGCGCGTAATATCTTCTAAGATGTTCATTGAAATTAAGTGATGCCAAAGACAATTTTGTTCACAATTAAATACTCTTAATCAACAACACATTTATTTGGATAAAGATTAATATTATTATGTTGATAGAACTCTAACAAATAATTGGTAATAATGCATTAATTTCGACCAAATTTCATTACCATAAAAACGGTTCTAGTGAGTTAATCTCAAAAGATAGACATATACTGTCGCGGACATTTTTTTTAGATCATTTCAAGAGGAATAATCCTTTCATACATATTTTTTGGTATCTTGAACCGTTTTCGCAGCGCACGCAACAGAAGCCCTCAAAGATGAATAATTTTCCACGTTTTTTCCACATTTTCCATTGTTTCTTCGCTCCTATTAGTCGCAGCGTGATGTTATATAGCTTAAAGCCTTCCTAGATAAATGGTCTACTCAACACAAAAAGAATTTTTCAATTCGAATGAACCGTTTTCGCAGCGCACGCAACAGAAGCCCTCAAAGATGAATAATTTTCCCCGTTTTTTCCACATTTTCCATTGTTTCTTCGCTCCTATTAGTCGCAGCGTGATGTTATATAGCTTAAAGCCTTCCTCGATAAATGGTCTATTCAACACAAAAAGAATTTTTCAATTCGAATGAACCGTTTTCGCAGCGCACGCAACAGAAGCCCTCAAAGATGAATAATTTTCCCCGTTTTTCCACATTTTCCATTGTTTCTTCGCTCCTATTAGTCGCAGCGTGATGTTATATAGCTTAAAGCCTTCCTCGATAAATGGTCTATTCAACACAAAAAGAATTTTTCAATTCGAACCAGTAGTTCCTGAGATTAGCGCGTTCAAACAAACAAACAAACAAACTCTTCAGCTTTATAATATTAGTATAGATTTAGGCTTCGAATAACAATAAAAAAAGAAAAATCGTCAAATCAGGGTCTCCGT
The DNA here is from genome assembly GCA_031002005.1 of Vandiemenella viatica. Classification (NCBI taxonomy): domain Eukaryota; kingdom Metazoa; phylum Arthropoda; class Insecta; order Orthoptera; family Morabidae; genus Vandiemenella; species Vandiemenella viatica. Next base: position 249,399,335 of record JARYHS010009186.1, read on the forward strand.
GATTATGGACATATATTGTGCAGTGACTACTGCAGTTACAGCAAAAACAACCGTATCTATAGACACAGAATCTCTCCACGTTTCTGACGTAGCTTGCAGGTGTTCGATGTGTGCACCTTTGTGATACGACAGACATCAAACCGACCGTGGCTGACCAGTAACTCTCTGGCCTCGCATACGAGAGGGCGCCGGTTCAAATCCCCGCCCGGCCATTCAAATATGGTGAAACGTGCTTACGTCTGTATGGGGTTATCTACAGTTCATATTACTAAGCTGATGGCTTTATTTACACTCTTCAAACTACTACAGATTAGGCACCGAGAGTGGTAGTGTAACGGTTAGCGTTCTGGCCTCGCATTCGGGAGGACGGCGGTTCGAATCCCCGTCCGGGCATCAAGATTTGGGTTTTCCATGGTTTCCCAAATCACTCCAGGCAAATGCCGGAATGCTTCCTTCAAAAGGCCATGACCGAATTCCTTCCCCCCATCCTTTCCCGTCTCTAAATACCTCGCTGTTAAGAGAGACGTTAGGCAGATAAAAAAAAAAAAAAGATTAGGTCTGAGCGGCCACTACGTATCCGTATTTTAACCCCGAATACGAAGGGTAATCACCCGAGATTAATTACTTACTGCTACTCTAAGTGACCACAGACACTTAAATTAATCAACATCTCATGGAAACAGTTAACTGTTTAATTACACTCAAGTTCACACAGGTACAACTAGCCACTGCAAACCACCAGATATACATATAGTTTAAACAGACTTCGATAATCTTTAGACTGCAAGTCCAAATAGTGTTGAAACTGACTGCGTCTCTACGATCCTACTGCGGCACTCGTATTGTCTGTCCGCCGTACTTGTTTATTCTTGCACTGCACTAAAACCGCTCACATCACTACTAAAACTGTTCATCACTCTTTCTAATGTTCCTTCCGATCAACATATTGTTAATTAGCATACGGCGCAGTCAATAATAAAACCACGCGGGCCAAACACTATTAACGTCATCCCGCTACTGTCCAACGACCCTCCATCTGCTGCGATATTCCATATCGCAACTCTCGATCCTGCGTATATCGCATATATCGAAATTCGTGCAATCACTCTGTGGTGTTACAATAGGTTTCCGATGATTTCCCCATATAACTCCAAGCGAATGCAGGGATGATTCGTCCAAGGGTCACATTCCTCGACCTCATTATTTTCCCACCTCTAATGACCTCGACATCGACAAGTCGTAAGGCGTAAGGCCAGAAACAAAAGAATAAGAAGAAGATAAAAAAAGGAAGAAAAATAAAATAACTGACATCAGTCGCGGCCGACCTGTTTGTTTTTCCCTTTAACTTGGTGCATCAAGCGCACGAATCAGGCAACACGCTAAGGCGCCTATTGTAAACTGAAACTTGGAGAAATTCTGTGTTTATAGACGCAGCCGTTTTTACTACATCTGTTATAGTAGCTGCACAATAAACGTTCAAATTCACGCAGAGACTAATAAGCCACTGTATAATTTAACACTGATGCGGAGTAGGCAACTCAGGCGGAAACACATCCGAAATATACAATGTTTCATGATTCCTAATATTTGCAGTACGTGGAAAGCAAAGTAATGCATTATATATACAGTGTATGACGCCTAATATTACTTTTAAAAAAATGTAATTTACGAGGGCTTATGCCACAGAGGTGATAAGAGCAGTAGTTTGTAATAATATCGTTAATGTTAATATACGAGAATGTCTTTGAATAGTATAAATGACTACAACGATTCTGTTTTATTCCTAAAAGATTGTAACTACGAGTAGATAAGTATGACTTAAAATTGTCATCAATATAATAATAACTGTAAGTACCCTAAGTACAACTGTAATTAGCATAAGCAAGATTGTAAATAGTATAATTAAACCTGTAAATAATTAAGCATAATGAATTATCTTACAATTCATGGCTGTTTGGTCATATAACCGAACGTGAACAAAAGAAAATAATAATTTAGACTCATGAATACCAATGTTGACTTCAAAACGAATTGTATCAATTGCTACAGCGATTCGGCTTTATACCTGAAAGACTTTGATTACGATTAGAAAAGTTCTATTTAAAATTGTAACCAATATAATCGAAATTGTAAGTAGCATAAGTATAACAATAATTAACAGATGCAATATTTATATGAGTATAATCAAACATGTTATTAGTTAACCATAATGAATCATGTTACAAGTGATGGCTTTATGGTTACATAACCGAATGTCAATAAATAAAAATAATATTATTAAGAAGGATAAGTGTTCAGTTGTTTGGTTTTGTTATCTGGAATGATATGAAAAATAATTATGTATCTGTAAATGAAAAAGGAATGGTTTAAAATAAAATGACCTTCAAATAAAGTAGCGTAGATATAAAAACTATAATTACCACGCAGAAGTATCGAATCAACTATCTGAAACAATTGGGGATGGATGAAAGATCCTTAACGAACAAATCTACACCATTTTCATGGCAGAATAACGAAATCGAGAAACAGTTATACATGTTAAACAATAAAACCGTACATAAATAGGATAACTCAAAACTTACAGTATTAACTTTGCTTTACAAGCTCAAAATGGCCATAAAAGTTGTCATATATTGTAGTTTAGATTATTGTACTTTAGATCAAACCTAGAGTTGAGAGAATCCGCGAAAGAGAGACTTGGGTCATTTAGACTTGAATGGTTTGGGCGTGTTAAAAGAATGAATACAAGACTACCAAATGCTTATTTGGAAAAAAAGGATGACGGAGAAAAGACCAGAGGGAAGACCAAGAAAATGAGGACATGGAGAGAAGAGGCTGGAACTGGGAATCTATTATGGACAGGAAAACGTTTCCATACAGGAGGCAGTGGAAGACGATCGTCTATAATGGAAACACAGGAAGGCTCGTAAACCACACCCGGGAAACTGGAGATGGTCCCCAACGTCAATGATTTTTTTTTATCTATGGCTTTACGCCTCGTCGACGTCGAGGTCATTAGAGGCGGGGTGGGACTGGGGACCAGAAACCCGAAGGAATTCGGCCATGGCCTTTTTGAAGGCAGCATCCCGGCAATCACCAGGAGTGATTTGGGGAAAACATGGAAATCTGGATGCCCGGACGGGGATTCGAACCGCCGCGTCGTCCTCCCGAATGCGAGGCCAGAGCGCTAACCACGGAAATGATATTGAAGTTAAGAAAAAGAAGTCCAAATATTTCTTTTGATTCAAAATAGACAATAAGTTGTATTTTTGTTTGCTGTTAAATCTTGTAAACGCTTTCGATTAAATGAGTTCCGGTTGACGGGTATTATGATAAGCGATGCTCTGCTATAAGCACAGGTGTCAAGTTGAGTCATTACAAAGATTACTCTGCATTGCCAGAAGAATAACACTTCTTGGTCTGAAAATCCAGTAGACTATCGGTGGTTAAGACAGAACAACGGATTGAAACCAGCAAGTGAAGTATAAATCGCAACAACTATTATATATGCTTGGAAACTAAGAATATTTCTTTCTTTTTACTAACAAGCGACGTGCGCCCAGTCGCTCTTACAGGGTAGACAGTGGGTTACTTCCTTTGCATTAGTTGCACACAATGGCCTCCTCTTCCTGGAGCACCGAATTAGATTAAAGGGAAAGTTTGCCACTCTTTTCCCTTTTCCTTTGCCAGTCGAGGCGTCGATTCCTCCTGCAGTGGTCGAGATGAAAGGGCTGCCAACTTTCGCGTTGACAGCTGCCTCCCTCTTCTCTGGTGCAGTTGTCAGTACTGACTTCTTTCAGTGGAAGAGACGGTAGCGGCAAAACATATGAAGGAAAGAAAACACGCGTAACATATTGCGTCTCTGGGTCTTTGTGCGTCTTGTCAGCGGGACGCATACTTTGCAACAAATGTTTCCGGAATTTTCTTGCCCCCAAGACCATTAATCTGACGAAAACAGAAGTAAAAACTCTTGTTCCGCTCGGTCTGTATAACCAAAATGTTCCCAGACATCAAGTCGCTCAGCCGAGAAACTTTAAATTGTTATTTAAATTACATCCATTTGAATTTAAGTGGAGCTGTTCGCGCCCGGGTTTACTGTATTCAAATTTTTAGAAGATTCCACCGAATATAAAGTTAGCAAAAAAATGTATGCTAATTTTGGTATCAATCACGTTCAGTGAAAATCACTTTTTTTTTTTCCTTACGGCTTTACGCCTCGTCGACGTCGAGGTCATTAGAGGCGGGGTGAAAATCGCATTTAGCTACTATTAATAATTATCGTCAAGCCATAATTTTCGTCTGGCCAGTTGTTTGGGATTATATGACTGAATACGTTCCGCCGGAAGCCTTGCCCACTAAAAATATACACAGGACACATTGACAGATTTTAACATTGTCGTATAAGTAGTTCCCCTCTCATAGCTAAAACAGTTGAAAACCACTTACAAGATAAACAAACTCGAAATTACGTTATGAAACGCCAAAGCTTAATCTGATCCATGGTTGTAACAATAAAAAAAAAACCAACGTGAAATGGGATCAGACCACAACGTCATCCCTTGGAAAAGTTAATTCTTCACTGCTTGGCATATGCCGAATTTTGAATAATTGTTATGCTATATTTAAAAGAAATGATGAATAAAACTCTTGTAGATCCTCATGTGCAATATTGAGAGGATAAGCTGGGTGGATAAAATAAGTAATGATGAAGTGCTGGATAGGGTTAGTGAAATGAGAAAAATACTCCAAGTCATAAAAGAGAGAAAGGAGAACTGGATGGGACACTTGCTGAGAGGGGAGTGCTTGTTAAAAGACGCGTTGGAAGGTTTAGTTTGTGCGAAGAGAATATGAGGAAGAAGAAGGTGCAAAATTGCAGACAGCATCAAGGAAATTGGCAAATACATGGACCTTAAGAGAAAGACTGAAGAACATGGAGAGCAGCCAAGTGAAAACCTGGCCTGGGGCAGAACACTGATGACGATGATGATGATGTGCAGTAGAGGTGGGCAAAAGAATCGTGAATCGATTCAAAGAGTCGACTCGTCTAAAAGAATCGTTTGCGGAATCGACTCACTTGGAAGAGTCACGGTTCACTCAAGAGTTGTTAAGAGGGAGCTCCGGAGCTGAGCCGTTGTTGCGCAATCGCTCACCGACTCGTCCAGGTTCTGAGTCGACTCCGAGTCGTTAACTCGATAATGTTTACGACTCTCGGCTCACTCGCTCTCGGCTCACTTCTGTCTTAATGACTCTTCCATGGATTCGGCTCTTTTTAACTCTTGATATCTGCGTAACTCGTGATTCCTTTCGATTCACAATCTTAGTTCCCACTGCGTGTTTCTTGGTTTGGCAACTTATTTGTAAGGAAATAAAGAATATTTATCTTTGGAACAGGAAAATTAAAAATATATTACAGAAATAAAAAGTATTTTTAAATTTAGGAATTTACGTTCTTAAATACACATTTTTCTAGTGTTTTTGGAACTAGTTATAAGTTTTTGGTTTCCTTCCAGACTGTTATAGATGCTACCACAACACAGATTTAGATTTACAAATAAATTATCAATGAATTATACGTTCTATAACTTTTATATTTTACCACAAATAAAGTATGTTCCCGATAATTTGAGGACAGGGAAAAGTATACCGATTTCAGAGCCATCTGCTATTCCCATGTTGCGTGGGTTTTTCAAATTGCGAATGCATCGAGTACTGAATTTAATTGCGATGGAGCGCGTCCGGTTATTATCATACGAACTTCATCAGTGTTTTAGTTGTTCTTCAGTTCTTAATTTTGTGGATAATGCAAACATTTTGCAATAGAAATGAACGAAGTTTATGAATTGGACCATTACAAAAATTAGCAGGTGCTGAAGCGGCATATATACTGTTCCAGCTGGTGAGGTTTCTACGAGGAAAAAGGTTAAACGAAAAGACGTTGGGGAACAGTGCCGTCGATGAATATAGGGGACCGTCCAGAAATTACGTGAGACTTTTCAGGGGGGGAAGGGGTCCGGAAAATCTCACGAAATCTCACCAAGGGGGGGGGGGTCGACGGATATCTCACGTGAAATTTTGAACTTGAACGAGTGTAGAACTAAAAAAAAGCGTAAAAAATACCAGTTTACAGCGCCAAAAACCGGCTTTTGAGGGGGTATCATTCTTTCGGGGAGCACGACAGCTAAAAAAAGTCTCGAAACTTCTCCTGGTCGAACAACTGGGGGGAGGGGGTTCCGTGAAAATCTCATGAAATCTCACCAACGGGGAGGGGGGGGGGGTCCGGCAAAATCTCACCAAGTCTCACGGAGGGGGGGAGGGGGTCTAGATTTCCGGAAAATAGCCTCACGTAATTTCTGGACGTCCCCCAAAATACTAATACTGAAACCAAGAAAATAAATATAAAATTTAAATTATGCCATTTAAACAAACACTGATTTATTGGTTTGTAGGTAAAATGCTAGTAATACGCTGTTTAACTTAAGAAAAGCACCATCCGGCAAATTCAAAAAATTTGCCAAATTTATGGAGTAAAATTGGAGCATATGTAAGGGGCGTCCATAAACCATGTAGGCTCCATTTTGGCTTCTTGTGAACCCTCCCTCCCCCCAAGTAACTCGACGTGGCTTATGTCTCTAACCCCCCTCTCCCCACGTAGTTTTTTCCGTGACGGAAATAAATATTTACATGGTGTTGAGTGTTCTGTATCTCATTTTAAGTGTGACAAATAATATGATTGAAAAGCTATTTGGCCTGGCTCGGAATCCCACCTTCCAACCCCCTCCACCCACCTCTCAAGACCGATCTACGTGGTTTATGGACGCCCTCTAGCGAGACGTGTAACAAACATGCCACCTACAAAATCAACAATCTAAATCAACAATCTCAATCGACAATTACAATCTGCAACAAGGCTTAGAATCAGTAATGAGGTTTGACAACAATTAGCTGGAAGCCTTGAAAATTTCACAGTGTGGCAATCTCACATTTTGCTGACCCGGTTCGGAAAATTCCCAGATCCACCACTGGTTGTAGTTAGACAGGGGGCGGCGTAATCGGTATTGCGCAAGGGCGCTCAAATAGTTAGTGGAGAGCCTGCTTTTTGTGCTTCACTACATTCAAGTCACAGGTCCAGTTTCACGTTTCAGGTATTTATTATTTACATTTACACTTATAATCTTGCCTAGTCTTTTTTATTGTATAATTAGTGTTTTCATTTGTTTAAATAATAAAATAAATTGTTTTTGCAATAAATAACTTACAATTTAACTATCAAAAACAAATGTTATTATTTTAGTTAGAATTTGTTAATCATTTCCTTCTTGTTGGTTAATAACTCGTTATCTATTTTCGTCATTCAAAATATCATGTGAAAAGAATCGAAGAGTCGTTTAAAAGAATCGATTCTCAGCGAGGAGTGAATCGATTCCAAACGATTCATCAAAAAGAATCGGTTTGCCCATCACTAATGTGCAGTATTCGTGTGACGTATGTAATCACCACAACGAGGGATTGATTAATAGTAACGGGAATATGCAGAGAAGAGCCAGAGGTTTTGTGATCGCTGGCCGCAGTCTTCACAAAAGTCAGATTTAAAACGGAGACGGTGCTGGAGTCTGTGATACACAAACGACACATTACCCGCATAAATGTATTGAGTAAAATTCAACCAACTTCTGTAATTCGCGAATGCGTGGAACACTTCTGCCTTCTACAAACTGGCGTCACAATGGCAGGATATATTCGGTCAGGAAAATAATATGCAGTACTAATTTGAAGTTTTTTTTTTTTTTGGTTTCTCGCTTTCTCGAGTTCATTAGATGCGGAAAAGGACTGGGGACAAGGAACAGGAAGGAATTCGATCAGATCCTTTTGAAAGAATAATGCCAGCATCTGGATGGCCGGAATAGGATTCGAGCCCGCGTCCACCCGATTGAGAGGCCAGAACGTTACCGCTCTACCACCAGTTTTGGTACAATAATCAGTGACGGATCTACGAATTTTCCGAACTGGAGCAAAAGCTTTGAGGTTACCGACCATTAAAAAAAAAAATGCCCCCTCATGAAGTTTCCTTTCCCCTCCCACCCCCTCCGGGTCTCTCCCCCAGATCTGGCACTGGCAGTGCTAAGGCTATTTTCACAGGCAACGATTTTTGGTCGTGCGTTAAAAATCAAGCGACAATTTGTGGTAGCTGGTTTCCACACACAACGATTTTCAGTCGTTGCTTGTGTCATTGTCTGTGCGCAGGTTTTTACCTATTGTCGCTGACATTAACAGCGTGTTGGTGAGACTAACGAAAAATTAGTGCGCTGTGGTTAATGCATCGACCTAGGGAAAGAAAGAAACGCAATCGGCATGGACCCGATCAATCAGAGGAGAGAGAAAAAAATTGGCATCTTTTAGATTCTTTTTGAAGAGCTTAGGGATGATAGAAATAATTTTTTGAATTATGTTTGAATGACTGTTGTTTCCTTCGATAATTTTCTGGGGCTCAAGGACAAAACACAAATTTTGAAATTCCATTAAGTCTATTGACATGCTTTCCCAAATCACTCCAGGCAAATGCCGGGATGCTTCCTTCAGAAGGTCATGGCCGAATTCCTTCTCATTTCTTGCCCCCCATCCTATCCCGTCTCTAAAGACCTCGCTGTTAGAGAGACGTTAAGCAGATTAAAAAATAAAAGTATTGAAATATTCGCTACAACTTTAACAAAATTAATATACTAAATTTATATATGAACATCAGTTTAATTCGTATAATTTATATAAATTAACTTTGTGTATGTGAATTTACAAAGTGGTTTCATTTTTCAATTGAATACAGAAAAAAACGAATGATCGCGAAAAGTTATTGCAAAGTAATAACATCAACAGTCAAAGATATCAGCAAACCAACGTAAATATTTTGAGCCATTTTTAATCCCTTCAGCCACCGAAGGAAGCTAACGTAAGACTAGAAGCCGTCTGGAGTGAGAGCACGCATTTGTCACGCAGGTCGTTGCTTCCCCGGAACGACACGACGTCGTCCCTTCCAGTGGCAAAGCACGACACGATAACGACGTCGCGTCGAAGTCGTTCCTTGTCGAAAGACCCATGTAACTCTTCACTAATGGAATGTAGTCGAACGATTTTTTTATCGTTGAGTGTGGAAGGGGTCTAATACCTAAGCGAATTGTCTGTTTCGTCATCTGTTAGGGATTGTAACGGGCGATACGAAGATCAGTTGTGCTGCAAAGCACCATCTGCTACCCATTTTTTTTTTTTTTTTAAATTACGAAGTGCGCATGTAGATGTTTTCTACAGACACATAGCCCTAAGCTGTTCGTTGCTACATACTGCCTTCCGTTCTAATATGATGTAAGTTTCTCTGTTCTGATGGTGTTGAGACGTATGAAGTGCGGTTACCGATTCGGAAGACCAAGTCCTGCAACCGCTAAAAGTTAATTTCCTGTGTCCACTAACCTCAATACGATCGTTACCACTTGACGCAAAGTAGCGGAGGAAAGAGGGACTTTATACCAGCGAGTTCATAAACGAAATAATGGCTCCCACCACTTCCACGTAATGTTTTGAAATGCATGTCCAAGGCAGTTACAATGAGGGCAACAGCTCCCGAACATTTATTACGAAGGATGTGCTGACGCGTTGGCTTAATTATGAAAACTCAACATTTATAGCGCCCGGAGTTGATGTATTCGATGGTCTCTGTCATCACGAAATGTTAGGTTACGTTTTCGGTGATTTCTTACTGCACTGATTTCTTAACGCTCTGGCCTCGCTTTCGGGAGGACGCGGGTTCGAATCCCCGTCGAGCCATCCAAAATTTGGGTTTACCATGGTTTCCCCAAACCACTAGAGGTGAATGCCTGGATGCTTTCTTCAAAAGGCCATGGCCAAATTCCATCCCGTTCCTTGTCACCACTTCTTTCCCGCCTCTAATGACCTCGACGTCGACAAGGCGCAAAGTCATAAGGAAAAATGCAAGCTTCATTTCGTTTTTCGTGTTGTGATGATTGAGTGTCACGTGACTGTGACGTGTGTAATCTGTTAACCTGCTTCGTAGTGATTTTTTTTCTCCTGGTCAGATCGAGGTTTTCAATATCTTTATACCTTCTCTGGACAACGCTTACCTTTTTTTTCGCCTTTTATGTATATAGGCTAATGATTGGTGAAGTGGCAACTCATATCCCCTATAGCTAAGTCTAGTTAAATTCATTTTTAATGGCATTCTGCCCCGTAGAATTCAGCCACCAACTTTTTTTCTTTTATTCCTCCATTGTGTAAATAGTGTTTTCTGGTATTACTCATGAACACGAGCGAGAGACCGAGCGGGGTGGTGTAACGGTTAGCGTTCTGGCCTCGCATTCGGGAGGACGGCGGTTCGAATCCCCGTCCAGGCATCCAGATTTGGGTTTTCCATGGTTTCCCAAATCACTCCAGGCAAATGCCGGGATGCTTCCTTCAAAAAGACCATGGCCGTATTTCTTCCCATTCCTTGCCCCCCCCCCCCCATCCTTTTCCGTGTCCAGAGACCTCGCTGTTAGAGAGACGTTGTGCCGATCATAAAAAAAAACACACACACAAAACGAGCGAGAGAACAACACAGGACGGACATAACACTTAATTAATTAAAACCACCCATGCCCTAGGCCGGACTCGAACTGGTGTCCACTGTTACTCGCTATCCCCTCGCTACCTTGGCCGGATAGTTAAGTCCTTTGCTAACAATTGGTTGACTAATTTGTCAGGAATGACAGATATTAAATTTTTGTGCGGATTCAAATTTTTGCATTAAATTCCAAATTTAAGAAATAACTAAAAAAAACGAATGGAGGAATGTTTTGATTAACGTATTGCTACCATTCGGAACGCTTTTTTTATCGGTTCACGAAATTAATTTCATATATGCGTCTGCAATTTCAATTATTTATTTGATATGATGACGTGTGGTATTATTCGAGTGATTAGTTCAACTTTCTTCCATGTAGCAGTTATCATCTGCGCTTTCTCTATTCGGCCACCATGCATATAAAAAGAATGTGTTTTTGTACCACCGCCAAAAACTTCCGACAAAATTTCAATTCCTAAGATGATGCAACAAGTAACATTACATGAGGAAGTAGACCCGAATAAGTAATGTTTTATCACTTCTATTTCTAGTTCTAAAGTTCAGATTTCTCTCTTAGATGTAGGACTTATCATTTGTAATCTGCCGTAACTCAATTATGATTATTCGTGTTATATTCTAACTTTCTTATTTTATTCGACCCTTTTAGCGCGGATTCATTGCATTCGCTTTATGACTTTACGTAGCCGGAATATAATTTACAACAGCCCATTTATTCTATGTTCTGTAGCGTATCACCAATACGCCTTACACAAGGGTACAGAGGATATATACTTGCTACTTTCATTTTTATAGCACAGGGTTCTATTTGATAAAAATAAGTACTTCATTTGAGATTGATAGCAATTCGTTTTAGAAGACCTCAATTTTTGTATAGTCGATCAAGTGATTGATCCTATTGCGTGAAAGGTGTGCACACCCTAATTTGAGGACGAATCTACCCAAGTGAGTATAGTTTTCATTTTTCCCGAGGGTTTCACCTACATATCGTTTCCATTAGTGTAGTTTTCTTAGTTTATCATTGTTTTACTGATAGACCGAGCGCCGAGTGTGAACCGTTAACGTTCTGACCTCGCATTCGGGGAGACGCGGGTTCGAATCCCCGTCCGGGCATCCAGATTTGGGTTTTCCATGGTTTCCCCAAATCATTTCGGGCGAATGCCGGGATGCATCCTACAGAAGGCCATGGTCGAATTCCTTCCCGTTCCTTGCCCCAATCCCACCCCGCCCATAATGACCTCGCCGTCGACGAAGCGTAAAGCCATAAGCAAAAATAATTGATAGGACGGTTATTTTTAATTTAGTTTTTACTGTATTCGTACTAGTCATAATTGAATTCTTTCATGATTGGTTGACTCAGTTTAGGAGAATACCTGTCAGGAAGCTTAGTGACCCTAAGCTTTGATATCAGACGTCCAGTAGAACCATTCACATGTGTAACATGTGCGGGCTGCTTGAAGTACATGAGAACGAGTCAATGCAGCAACTTAATATGTGCATTAGTTTTGCGTTTGATTCTCTATCAACAAGAACTATTTACTAATCAGCTTCGTGATAACTTAATTAAGTTTCCAAACAATTATTCTTCTGGTGACTGTAGTTTCAGCATTTTTTCATCACTCCCTAAAACTCAAACGATCTGAAACGATTATCCAGTTACTTTATTTAAGCCAAATAATCAGAGACAATACCAGCACTTGTTTTTGTTGATGACCCGCGTTCACCATTTCGCTACATCATCTGCCAGTTGAACTTTCTAACTCTTTCAAATATCTTACTTTTCTTGTAAAACTATCATAATTCTTAAGCTTTGAGGAGAGACGAGTTCCTTCATATTCATCAGACAAGGAGCCATATGTAACACCACAATGCGAATCAAAAAAATAAAAATAGCTGTAAGCTTCTAAGTGTATGATATCGCAGAGGACGATGAACAATATTGCAGGAGTCTGAATTATTATATCGAGAGTCGGTCGCTACAGTACACATGGGTGTGACGCATCAAGATGACGCCGGCAGAGCACAAGTTTAAAGTGAATTGTAGTCCGCTAGCGTAATGACCGAGACGTTTAATAAAAACAGTGCGAAGAGCGAGAATATAATGTGGACAGAGCTAGGACCGAATCGCGAGTGAAGATAACTTTCGATTGACGGCGTTGATAGATCTCCCAGAGTGTGAAACAGAACTGTGTTTTAATGACTGTTTATGTGAATTTTTATTGGGGCTACGACTCACTTTCATCAATCCTTTTCACGATCCTCGCAACGTCAGTGAGGAAGTTGTAACAGCCCTCATACCTGAATTTTGAATAGCATTGTACTGTATGAAGTATTTGTAGTGAGCTAAAGTTTGCTTGAAAGTGATTTGGTATGTTTGTTTTGTAATTTCTTCTAAATCAGTGTATATAGACTTTGTTTTATGTAAGAAAATTATTTAAAGTCCATTTAATATGTTTAAGAACCAAATGATGCAAGAGAGATTCTTAAATGTTTGTAATTACATGTATTAATGTAAGTTACGATGTCTACAGGACAATTTTCTACGGTTTGAAATGATTTCTGTAAATAATTTTGTATTTAAGTATCTCTAATTACCATTTCTGATCATTTTGTAATGGTGTTAAGTAATTTTGTATTAATTTCGATTGTTTTTAATATATTTGATTGTTTGAGTGATTGTTAATGATCGAGAAATATCGGGCGGATACCTTTGAAGAATTCTCGTAATTTCGATAGAGACTATATAAACAGATCGGCTGGACAGTGCAGTTAGTTAGTAAGTCAGTTTAGTTGACAGTATTCAGTGTTACAGAGAGTTTCATTCAGTTGAGTTCATAGAGATTGCGACTATTCAGAAGTGCATATCTGTATTGTATCTATGCTTGTGAATATCGCTGACTTGTTTTGATCACAATAAAACTACTATTCAAACATAACCTGTTTTGGTGGACTTTTTAATTAATCAGTAATTAAACCACCGAAGAACCTTAATAAAGTTTCAAAATTGTCTGCTGGCTGGGGCTGGCGAATGTGTGTCGAGTTAAATAAAACTTTTGTGATCCGTGAGTAACTGCATGTGAGTGTCTACTTTCGACTGTAGCATGTAGTAGTGCATGAATATGACTTATTCAACCTCTCGTTAGGATTAGACTACTGGACTGGCGACCGGGTCAATGGAATCTGCAAATGTGTAAAATCTGGAACAGCTATACTAGCAGTAGCACGTAACAGCATATGAAACATTGTGTGAATGGAGACTTTCCCGGCGTAATGATGCATATGAAACATTAATTTTAAATTAAGCCCCACAACCACATAAGTGTCTTAGTCTTACTTTAACAGCAATCTCACTGTATAACTTTAGGAATGGAATTTTGGGTTTGCTCAAGCGTCCTGAATCCTACTAAGAGTTATTATTATTATTATTTATTTAATTTAACTGCGATGGAGCGCAGGCTTCTCTGGTAGTTTCCCTATACACTCACATATCCCCCTTTCTTGTACCCACCACTCTTACTCTGTACGAATTTTAATTCTAAACTCTTCTAGTACATTTGGCGCAGTTCTACCTACGTACCAATACGTCAATAACGATAGATCTAATACATTGGCCAGAAGGACATTAACTATATTAAGTAACAAAAGGATTCCGTTTGTTTTCGAGTACAAAGTTATCAATTCAGTTGTTGACACGGTTGATTCCCTGAAGTATCTGGGCTTATTAGTGCAAAGCAACATGAAATGGCACTTGCACATAACTTCCGTCGTAGGCAAAGCTAATTCTAGATTACGATTCATAGGTCGTATTTTGAGAAGTTGTAATGTTCATACAAAGGAAATAGCGTGAAAACCATTAGTTCTTCCACATTTTGATTACTATTGTGGAGTTTGGGATCCGTATCGCAAGGGATTGATTGACACGTTAGAGAAAGTACAGAAGAGAGCCGCTCGATTCGTGACTGCTAGTTACAGTCCTTACGAAAGTCGTTCTGGCCTCGCATTCGGGAGGACGGCGGTTCGAATCCCCGTCCGGGCATCCAGATTTGGGTTTTCCATGGTTTCCCAAATCACTCCAGGCAAATGCCGGGATGCTTCCTTAAAAAGGCCATGGCCGAATTCCTCCCCATTGCTTGCCCCCATCCTTTCCCGTCTCTTAAGACCTAGCTGTTGAGAGACGTAAAGCAGTTAAAAAAAAATACTTACGAAAGTGTCACAGAATTGATACATAGATTGGGCTGGGATTGTTTGGCAGACAGACGACGTCGTGTTCGTTTGAATTTATTGGAGAATATGCGAAATTCTTTGACTTACGAGTGCCATGAAATACTTCTTCCGCCAACCTATTTAGGCCGCAATGACACGAGGGATAAGATTAGAGAAATAAGATGCCGTACTGATGCTTTTATGTATTGTTTTTTTCCTCGTTCTGTTTGGGATTGTAATGCACAGCCTTAGGATTAGTGCTTAACACCCTCTGTTACCCACGATATTTTTGAATTGCAGAGTATAGATGCATATGTAGATCTGCAAACAGCAAGAAAAGTTACACCTGAAAACGATGTAGTTGAATATAATGCCATTATTCATTCATTCGTTCGTTTTTCTTCTATTTGGGAGTATTCGCTGAAAGTGCCCTTTCTAACACTGGCACAGCAATTTTCCGCGGTAGCCGAATTTTTTCTAAGAAAGTGAGATTGCGAGAGCCGGCAGCGCACATTGCGACGAATCGCGGTGCCGAGTGTGTACAATATGGCAGCGGGCGCGGCCGTAGCCAAACAAACACCGGAGCTGTGTGTGGTGCTCATGCAGTATGCATGGCCACACAGTTGCTTACCCCGCGCTGTGCAAGGTGGCCGGCTGCACTGGAGCGGGCAATATCACCGCACGCTACCCGACTCTTCCCAGGTTACAACCACTCAGTTTCAAGGTTTAATGCACAACGCCTGAGTGACCGATCTTCCCTCGACATCTTTCGATTTCTGTTCAAAATGCAAGATTTTGAGTAAATTTTGATTAAAGTTAAACGTTTTTCTTGAAAGCTTCCTAGACATTTTAAAGTGCTTAGTTCCTTGCTCTAATCAAAGAGAAGCTTAACTATCATCAGTAGGCTTACCGGTACCTGAAAATTCTACGAGATGAGGTTAGAGCCGTTTCCAAGATACCAAATACAAGAATTGCTTATTTTTTGTAAAATCATGTTGCAAACTTGAAAAGTAAAAGTTTATAATGTTAACTATATCGTGGACTAGTTACTTATCATATTAATTAAGCCACGAACAATCTAATAATACGCCCCGGAGGCAATAACTATGTGTACACAACTATTTTCTCATTTGTTGCTTTTCATCGTCAGTTCTTTGAGAATAATTTCCATACCCCCCTATTAGTGCACTTTAAGAATTTTAAATTTAAATTTCTTCACTGTTTTGGTAAATTTTTCATCACTTCCCTTGGAAATTTATTCTAATTCCTGACTCCATTAAATATGAAAGGAAACGTTCCCTCTCCTTTATACCCGAAATCGAGTGACAGCTTGTGGTCATGATCAACTTTTCCGTTCCATGTACCACCCCTAATTTTTTCATCCAATCCTCATTACCAATATTAGCCATATACAGTTCCAGAACTCTATTCTCCCAGCTCCCCTCTTTCACTGACTCCCATTCGAGTTCTTTTAACATGTCAGTCAGCGGGTTCCGCGGTGATTTTCATAAACAAATATATCTGACCATCTGTGCAGTATCTTTACCGAGCGTGGTGTTGTAACGGATAGCGTTCTGGCCTCGCATTCGGGAGGATGGCGGTTCGAATCCCCGTCCGGGCATCCAGATTTGGGTTTTCCATGTTTTCTCAAATCACTCCAGGCAAATGCCGGGATGCTTCCTTTAAAATGCCATGGCCAAATTCCTTCCCAATCCTTGTCCCCATCCTTGACTGTCTCTAAAGACCTCGCTGTTGAGAGACATAAAGCAGTATCTTTAACTTCTGTATTTGATGCCTAAAATGTGGGTATCATACTGCACCACCATATTCAAGCAATGATCTGACCAGTGTTTTGGAATCCAGTTCTTTCAATTCCCGGGTACATCCCCTCTTCATCTCCAATAAACGAAGGACTTTGAGACCGCTTCCTACCACCTGTCCATTGCGTCCTGCCCAGTCGATTTTACTATCAAATGCTATGCCAAGTTATTTACACTTACAGTCTTAAACAAGCATTTTATTCCTCACTCTACCAAAAAACGAAGTGGGCAGCTCAATGGGGGCTTGCCTGCAAAAGATTCTTTTTTTCCTTTTACTTATTGCTTTACGCCTCGTCGACGACTAAGGTCATTAGAGGCGGGATGGGACTGGGGATAAGGAAACGGGAAGGAATTCGGCCATGGCCCTTTTGAAGGAAGCATCGCGGCATTCGCCTGGAGTGATTTGGGGAAACCATGGAAAACCCAAATCTGGATGCCCGGACGGGGATTCGAACCCGCGTCCTCCCTAATGCGAGGCCAGAACGTTAACAGTTCACCCACCACGCTCGGAGCCTGCGAAAAAAAATATTTTGCTCAGAGATATGGTTCTGTATGAGTTTTTGAATTGACTCAAAATCATTCATACTTATGTTTTAGAACTAAAGTCTGTACTTTATTCTGATATTTAAAAGCTTTTATGTATCAGCTTTTTAAATATTTTCCTCCGTTCTCCAGTCTTATATAACTTTGTGTCAAATCACTTAATTCTTACTTTTGTTGCACGTGTCCGCTGTCCTATATAATCTCTGTTTGAACGCCTTCTTTCAATCTGAATTACTGAAACGTATGTATGTTGTAGGAAACTGATGTCCTTGTAATATCACCGTTAGGTGCAAATATTTAAATTCTCCTGTTCCTCTCAATCACATTGTAGTAACTTACGTACTGAATAATACTTACCATACTTTTTTACTTGTTATATTTGTAACAGACCATCAAGTTTCTCTGGCATTACTGTTTCTTAATGACTAACAGCTGTTATCTGGATGCTTAAACTAGTAGGTCTGTGTTATAGCATGCCCTACATGTTACGTGTGTTGTGCTCACCTGATGCACAGTGTCTGTCTGTTGCAGGTGAGTAATTGCCCTGCCTGCCTCCTGCGCTCCCTGCTCTCAGGTATATCTCTCACTACTCATCGCCACAGATTCTATAACAACCACCACTACTGTGCAAAACTACGACGATGTAACACCACCTAGAAAACTGCAATCTGGTATTTGCCTCACTACCACTTGGTGCTTTAAACACAATTACATTGCCACTCGGTTACACATCTATTCTTTCCTTAGTAGAGATGAAGAATGCAGGCTAAAATTTTTTTAGAAGAAATGCACTTAACCGAAAACGGTGTTGGCCTACAACGAACTTTGGCTGTGAGGCATGAATAACAGACGGTTGATTTATAAAACGGGAAAAATTATCATCCTTTGTAAATAATATATTACGGTTTGTTTAAGGCGCGTGATTGGGAGGGAAAGGTCTCCGGTTCGAATCCCAGGCTCGGATGAAAATTTTACGGCCTTAAAAACTGACCTTCACATCAAACAAATTGCTTTGTCACGTGAAGTACGGGTGGACGCTCCGTGGTTCGTATACCACGTAAAACTGTAGGTCCCCTGTACCAGGTAGGATTACCGGGTTAGCCTAGGGTAGCCACGACATAGGCGCATGCGGGGCGAATGGAAAAACTGTCAACCGGCGGCCGAACTAACCTTCCGGGTCTCCCGACGAACTATGCCATACGCCCTCTTTTTTTATTGACAACTAGCGGAGTTCCCGGCGTTGCCAGGTGTAGTTGGCGTAGATTTATCCGTATCTTATTTTCATTCCCGCAATGAGAAACATTTGTATAAAGTTTCATAAAATTCGCGCCAATTTTTTTCAGAATTAAAGTCAACCTAGATTCACCCGCCCCCCCTACCAAGAAACGGGTGGGTTGAAGTTTATTTGCTCGTACACTATTTTCGTTCGTCTGAAAATATTTATGTATATCAAGCTTCATTAATTTGGTCAAGAAATTGCATTATTACATTACTGAACAATGCTAGATTATGTTACAAACTCACGTTTGATTCAATTGCGAAGTGATTGGGTATACTTTTTGCTCGAAACGCCAGATACTTTAACTCCGCAGATGCAGCCTTTTATACAGATATCAAAAGTGAATCCAGAATAATATTATCGTAAACAGAAGACTAATGTTGATCGCCAGGGATATTGTCCAGAGATCGGGCTTAAAGAAAATCTCTGTTGTTTTTACGACTATCTAGGGCGTTTAAATATTGGATATCCCGAATTAAAGAACAGAATACTTCAAGTTTTGTTTAGTGTGCAAAATAGTTATTATTGTAAAGTTATCTTATTGCTTTCATTAAAGGCTATGGTCAGAGACATTGTAGTTGTGTGTTTAGTGCGAAGTATGCAACATCTAATCCTTCCATCTTTGGGATTTGTCATCATAGGTTCAGAATTTCATTTAATGCTGCTGCGTTATTTAACGTTGAAACATAAGGCATGCCAAACAACTGAATTGAGATGCTAAGCTTTAAAACGGTGAAACCCCCATCTCAATCTGCTCTGCAAGTTTTTATTTTTCAAATTTATCCGTTTTTCGTTTTTTATATTGACAATGGAGATACAATGCGTTTTCTACCATGCGCTCTAACGATTCACAAGAGATAAATATTTATGTAAGTTACACTCTGAGATATATTGCGATGTGACTTCCACGATACGTAAGTACTAAAGGTTTATGATGATTAAAGGGTGGTGTCAGAATTGCTAGTTGAAGGCTTGAAGTGTAAATATCTTGGCACAACGTTTTATAACAAACTCAACAGGGCAGAGCACACTGGGCAGATGGTGGAAAAAATTTATATATTTTTTTTTCATTTCCTGGAGAGGGTGATGACGGGATGTACCAGAGAATTTAGAGAGTTTGGTTACAAAACTTTGGCCAGACCATTGGTTGAATATGTTGGTGTAGTTTGAAACCCAAATTTTGGTTATCAAATACAGAATTTCGAGGGTGTGCAAAGAAGAGCAGCTAGATTTGTTTCTGGATATTATCGCAAACCCAGTCAGTAACTGATATGTTGAAGGAGCTGGATTGGGAGTCATTGGTGGAAAGGAGGAGGGCGAAGAGAGTGGTGGGAGTGTACAGGTCATATGTTGGTGATTGAGGTTGGAGGGGTATTGGTCAAAGAATTAGGAATAGGGCATGGAAGTGGAAAGGCGACCATGACCACAAGCTGGCTCTCGATTTCATGAATAAGGAAGTGGGAAAATTTTATTATGTTGGTAATGGTGTGAGGGATTGAAATAAATTACCTAGTGAAGTAATGGATAATTTACCGAAAAAACGCTCAAGAATTTAATATTAAATTTTCTGAATCGAAAAAGTAAATGAGAGGAGGAATTTAACACTTCAGTTAGAAAAGATAATTTTTTTAAAAAAGGGGAAACTAGATGACTAGGGGAATTATCATCGGAGCGTTAGCTCCTTCGCAATGAAATTAATAATCAATAATAATAATAATTCGTACTGGTTTACTTTTCTTGATCCAATAATTTCCTAATCCAGCTACAAAACTGTTTGTGGCGGTCACTGTTCCACCAAGATATTTTATTTATGTCAGTGTAAGAGTAATGGGTCCATAACAGTAAACTCTAGCATATATTCTGTGATTGGCTTTTCGGATGCTGGGAGGTATTGCTTCCGCAATCAGGTGCCGATGCCTGTTTGACCGCAGATGTGGAACGTTTACGCAGTACATTTGCATTGCTCGGCTGCTGCTGCTAATTGTTCCATTACCCGCAACATTAGTGCAGCGCCGACCGTAATGACGCAGTCGTTATCTGATGACGCAGCCCATCAGCTGCGCACATACCGACAATCCACCTGCTGACAGCGCTCCTGACTGCCGGCCAGTCTCCTCCCTAGATGCCTTGCTCTGCTGAGCACACTTGTGAGATGGCGAATGGCTATCGTCCACTTTAGAGTCATAGTACCGAGCGCGGTGGGTGAACGGTTAACGTTCTGGCCTCGCATTCGGGAGGAAGCGGGTTCGAATCCCAGTCCGGGCATCCAGACTTGAGTTTTCCATGGTTTCCCCAAATCACTCTAGGCGAATGCCGGGATGCTTCCTTCAAAAGGGCCATGGCAGAATTCCTTCCCGTTCCTTGTCCCCAGTTCCATTCCGACTCTAATGACCTCACTGTCGACGAGGCGTAAAGCCCAAGCAAAAAATAGAGTGATAGCGTAATAAATAAATGCGGAACGTGGAGGGTGACCAGTAACGACCTGGCTTCGCATTCGGAAGGACACCGGATTGAATCCTCGTCCGACCATCCAGATTTCAATTTTCCAAGGTCTCCCGAAATCACTTCATGTTAAAGCCGAGAAGGTTCGTTCAAAAGGCGATAGCAAAATTACTTCCCGTTCCTTATCCCCAGCAGTCCTTTCACACTTCTAATAGCTAGGCACACACACATACACTTGTGAGCCAGCAATTCCGTGGCGATCCGTATTATAGACTATAAAATGTGTGTGTTAATTGTCTAACGAGGAACAGCATCACAAGTTAACAACAATCGTTACAGATTTGAACGTGGTGAGCATGCGCTACACACAGATATGTCACTTAACAATTTACTCGCGGCTGATAATACTTTCGGGTGTCTAACAAGTTAAGTAAGATGAGCAGAGAATTCGTAACTGATTTCATTGCGACATATCAGCAACATACTGCACTATGGAAGGTGAAACCAAAGAGAGTACGCGAACAGAAATTAAAAAAGATGAATGATATAGTGGATTGATAGTTTTTTGTGAGAAATATAATATAAAAGTTGATAGTGCATTAATAAAAAAGAAAATCCACTCTTTGGGGAGTGCTTTTCGCAAGAAATATATATTTTTGAAAACTCAGCAAAAGTGGAATAGGTGAAGACGAACTCTACAAAACTAATTTACGCTACCACTACGACTTACTACTGTTTGTGAGAGTTCAACACGAACCAATGGACAATATCAGCAATATAAGAAGCCCAAATTCTGAAGATAAAGGTGAAGGATGTTGAGGAAATTCATAGGAAGATGTATCTGTGCATTTATGTGATACTGAAGAAATCGAGGAAAATGCCTTCCAAACAGTACGAGTACAAGTAGCAGTATATGATCGTGTTTATAATCTTCCTGCAACCATTTTTTTTTGTCAAAATCCGTTTCTTTATTTTTTTCTACAGCTCTAATATAAGTTGCTGCATAAATAAACAGTTCTTTTTTGTAAAGAACTTAAAAACCTATTTCAGTTCACTATTGTCAGCTCGCTTGTAACACTAACCTCACTACACTTGGCTTGCGATGTTTTGGAATTCCCAGTGAGTCGCGAGCCAGGAAATCATGACGGATAAATCCGTAGACCACTGCCATAAAACAACAATTTAAGCGCTGCGAGCCAGCTGAACGACCTATATGTGAAACTAATGTTCCCGTGAATGGGCTTCGACAAGTACAGGCTCATCGCGAGAATATCCGCGCGCAGGTCTTCAGCGTGCTTACTCGCGCACAAATGTGTGTGTGTGTGTGTGTATGGGTGGCTAATAACCTCGACGTCAACGAGGCGTAAAGCCAGAATAATAATAATAAAAAAGAATTCGCCTTCTAGAAAAGCGATAATTTGTCCTCAATCCACCCAACGACATTTCCATTTCCATTTTTTCTTGAAATCTATTGATCTTAATGCCAGTATGATTCGTTACACCACCAAATAATTTATATAAAAAAGTACCTGCCAGAAAACTTGAATCTGACTACATTGTTTTACATTGAAAACGCGTTGGTTCTGTACGTTAAAGTGTTTCATCGAGGAAACACACTGTTTCAGCCAAAAGGAAGCGGTATGATATGACAATTTTATGCAATAAACTTCTTTAATTTACTTTAGTACCTACTACACCTTTTTAACAACATTTGTAATGTTACATTTCGTCTGTAAAAATCATTGTAGAGTCCTATCCAATTCGGATTCATTTTTTAAAAATTATTTCTATTTTGTAGTGAAACTTACCTAAAGTAACAACAACAAAAAAGCCACAGTTTTTAAAATTATCACAAATTTGGTCAAGACTCACAGGTGCCACGTAAAATTGCAAAGTGAATATCTTTATATATATAAAAATCTCGTGTCACGATGTTCGTCCGGGATGAACTCCGAAACTACATAACCGATTTAGATGAAATTTGGCTTAATGTGTGTGATTTAGTCCAACTTAAAAGATAGGATAGTTTTTATCTGGATTATAGACCTCAATATTTATTATTTGCGAAATAAATGTTCATTAAATGTTTGTCATAGGACAATGGTTTGTAATTACTTGTAAGCCCCCATGGCTAAGCGGTCTTCTGGCTAAGTGGTTAGGGCGTCTGACTGGAGATGGAGAGGTCCCCGGTTCGAGTCCCTGTCTCGGCGAGGATTTTTATAGACACTTAACCCGTCATTAACCCCCCGGCGCAGCATGCTGTATGAGGTGAAATACGCCAGGACGGTACTGTGGTTCGGATTCGACGTTAAATGTAGGTCCCCTGTACCAGGCAGGATGGGAGGGCTAGGTAAAGGTGGCTACGACAGGGGCAGAATGCCCAGCCAGTAGAAACCATGTCACCAGGTCATACGACCACACGTAATTATTATTATAGTTCCATAAGTTTCTAACAGATGGCGATGTGCTAACTATCTATACAACACTTGGTTAGCTAGGTTGGGTAATCATCCAGTATATCAGGTTCTGTTTCAATTTATTTATGCTACAGTTTATTCCTAACAGATGGCGGTGTGTTAATTTATCGAACCATCCAGTAGATGGCGTTGTATTTCGATTTATTTATGCTACGATCTATTCCACGCCATATGTGTGAGTTTCTTCAATTTTAATTGTGCTGTGTATTGTGTTATAATTATACTGTATTGTTGTTCATCGTTTGTGTGTCTTTATACCTAACGACAAAGTAATTACACACATGAATATAACATTGAAGAAAAACGTACGATAAATTCGAATCGTGTAAGCATTTCTCGTTAACTTATCATTTTTCTTCTTCTTTTTGTTATGGTCAGCTAGACTCCACGTGTCAATTTCAATTCCTCTACTGTTGTTTTTTCCTTTCTTCCTCCCCAGTACTCCTTCATTATTGCACTCCTCTCTACCTTTGAATCCTGCCATATTCAAAGTCTGCTATTGAAAATTTTTTTCTTTCCATTACGGTTCACTGGTATTATTCGTTTCAAATCTTTTTAAACCTCTTTAAAGCATGGTGTCATCCATGCTATAAATGTATCAAAAAATATCATTCATCTTTTTCTGTTATTTTTTTTTTCAATGTTATTTTATATTTCCTCATTAGTTTCTTAACTTCCATTTTACTGTATTTTTCAATGGACCCAAAAATTCCGGTTTCACCACTGTATTACAGTGTCTTATTTTAAGGCTTCAGAAAGGCACTTTTTTGTTGTAATTCAAATATTTTCAGTGAAATGTCGCCAAAGAATCTAACCTCGACAATGCGTGTAGCAGAGAGCAAGACGCACGACGAGAGAGCTCATCAATCAGCAACACAAATCGCGGCAAGTAAAGAAGTTCAAAGAATCAGGACAGCTGAGCATCGTATGCAAGGAATCTCAAGAACAGCGTGATGAACGTCTGTGACAGAATATATCAAGAACAAGAGCGGCACGAGAACAGCACATAGCTACATTTAGAGAAATAGAACGAGAGAGACAGTAAATCAGCCGTGCTTTTAACACGTGAATCATTTGTTCGTCTTGCGTTCCAATATGCACCAGCCATTGATTACTCCTGCACATTCAAAAACTGCAATCGGTGCAGTGAGCAAAATATGCCAGTATTATCAGGCGTTTGAAATTCCGCAATGAAGCAGCCGGCATGTGTTGTGCATCAGGAAAAGATGTATTATTACCACTACCCAATCCGCCAGAACATTTACAATCCTTCTTGCTGGCGAATCAAACGATTCGAAATTGTTTCTGCGCAAGACACGCAAATTCAATTCTTGCTTCCAGATGACGTCCTCTGGGGCAACAAAAATTTGCGATCTTACATCTGATGGACGTCATTTTGAAACTAAATTCAAAATACAAGGCCAGGTTGTACCATAAGATTGGGTCGTTGATACCGATGCCAAACGATGACCCGAAGTTTTTCCAAATCTATTGGAAATTGTGACGAACGCTTCAAAACTAGGTGCCAGTATAATTTCATCGAACAAGCAGAAGAGAGAGCAATTGTGGTATTGTTGGAAAATTGTTTGTAAAAAATAATCAACCTTATTCAATTGTGTCGCCACAATTAAAAAATGACAACTATCAAATTGTCATCAAAGCTGACAAATTACCAATCAGGAGAATACGCTGGCAGATTCTACGCTCCAACCGTAGATGAAGTTGCAGTTTTTATGGTTGGTGACTCAGTTGATTAAAGTAACACGGCAAGATAGAAACTGTTAGTATAATTTCAGATCTATACACCGTTCGTATGACGCACTCCAGTATCCACTGATATTCTGGCAAGGGCAGAATGAATATCACATCCACATCAAACAGCGTGATCCAGTTGCTGGTAAATTTGATATTCAACTATTTAATTCGTTATTGTTATTAGTACAGTAGACCCGCAGTATTCCGACCAGGGGCCGTATTATAGCGGGCCCACTATATTGATTTCTTATTCTTTTTTTTTACTATTTAATTTATTATTTTTTCAGGTAATAAAACAAATAAAAAAGTTACTTCAATGATGTACTACGCCCCCGATTGATGATTAGACGTTAATTAGGATAACTATATCCTTCGATATCGTCAACTGTGGCCTTCAATACGTCGTGGATATGTACGCCAAGGTTGAAAACAAACATTTGCGATTTATTCGATACAACCAGGTTAAATTACGATCGGAGGAATACATCCCTCTTACGAGATAGTGTTATCGGCAATATTTATGAAAATTTTAACGCTAATGATATCGTAATGCATTTATTTTACCTTCAAGCTTCATCGGCAGTTCACGGAACATGCAGGAATATATACAAGATGCGATGACTTACGTACGTCATTATGGTCGTCCAGATTTGTTTATTACATTTACATGTAATCCGAATTGGGAGGAAATACAAACTTTGCTATTACCAGGCCATCAATCAATGCATCGTCATGATGTCACGGCACGTGTGTTCAAACAAAAATTAAAATCATTGATTGATTTAATCGTAAAACATTCAGTTTTCGGTAACACACGTTGCTATCTGTATTTGATTGAGTGGCAAAAGCGAGGTTTGCCTCATTCTCACGTTTTGATTTGGCTTGAAGTTAAAATCCGTCCAGAAGAACTGATCAAATAATTTCAGCCGAAATTCCTGACCGATTAATGATCAAGAATTGTTTGATATTGTTACCAGTCACTCGATCCACGGACTGTGCGGTGCTTTTAAGATGACATCGCCATGCATGGAAGGTGGAAAATGTAAGAAGCGTTTTCCAAAGGAATATACGAATGATACTATTACGGATATCGATGGTTATCCGTTGTATCGCCGCAGAAACGCTGAGAATGGTGGCCAAACATTTACAATGCGAATGTCAAATTCTAGAAACCAAGTTGAAATTGACAATCAGTGGTCGTACCATACTCACCATTGCTTTCAAAAACGTATAAGGCTCATATTAACGTCAAGTTTTGCAGTTCTGTAAAATCCATTAAGTACGTTTGTAAATTTGTTAATAAAGGCAGTGATTTGGCCGTATTTGAAGTATCAAAATGTAAATAAAAATGACGAAATAATACGATACTAAATAGATAGATATATCCAGCAGCAACGAAGCTATCTGGCATATTTTTAGTTTTCGCATCCATGAAAGAGACCCTTCCATCCAGCATCTTGCAATACATCTTGAATACGATCAACGTGTATATTTCACCGAAGAAAATATTTTCCAAAGAATACTTGAGCCACCAAAAACGACAAACCACAAACTGAATTTTTCACATCGTGTTAAAAATCTGATGTGTTCCGCCAATTCGTAAAAACATTATTATATACCGATGTTCCAAGCTATTTTTCATGGAAAAAATTAGGTAAAAATGGTAGCCACGTAAACAAGGAGAACCACATCCTTCGATATCAGGCATATTCAAAGCAAAGACTTTAGATCCAAAACAACGTGAATGTTTCTTTCAGCGTTTGTTATTGGTGGAATGTTCTGGACCAGCTTCTTTCGAATGTTTACGAACAGTTAATGGTCGAGTGTTCAATACATGTCGAGTGTTCAATACATGTCAAGATGCATGTCGCGAGTTGCAGCTGCTGGTAGACGACAATTATTGGGACCTACTTGCTGATGCAGCGTTGACAGCCACGCCGAATAGTATTCGTCAAACTGTTTGCAATTATTTTGACAACATGTTATCCAACACAATCTTCGAGTTTGTGGGAAAATATAAAAACAGAATGACTGAAGATATAACTGAATCAGTTATATAAAATAAACTAGCTGACCCGGTCACGCGTTGCTGTGACTTACTAATTATAGTACGTGGATTAATGTTATTCTAAACTTCCTCAAGTAGTCAAATTAATATTCACTAATAAAGACAAAAACATTGTAGTCGATTTGTAAATTCAAATGTAATTGGTAAAGAGTTACGGAGAGTTGAAATTAGGGACAAACGATCATAAAAAATTTTAATTTACATTTCATTACAAATTACTTAATTGAAATTATATAAAAATTGATATTTATAAAAAATATTTTTTATTTATTTATATAAACTGAAATTTCAGTTATATCTTCAGTCATTCTGTTTTATATTTCAATTAAGTAATTTGTAATGAAATGTAAATTAAAATTTTTTATGATCGTTTGTCCCTAATTTCAACTCTCCGTAACTCTTTACCAATTACATTTGAATTTACAAATTGACTACAATGTTTTGTCTTTATTAGTGAATATTAATTTGACTACTTGAGGAAGTTTAGAATAACATTAATCCAACGTACTATAATTAGTAAGTCACAGCAACGCGTGACGGTCAGCTAGTTTCCTTATAAATGTTACATTGAATTTACTGCTGCAATTACACACGTAAGGAAAAGCTATCCACTTCGTGATTCCAGACTCTGTTCGGAAAGAATACTTTAAGACTCTCCAGAGAGAAAAACAAAAGTTTTTTCGTCTTTTGAGTAATTTGTCTAACACCCAGCTTATTTTACGAGACTGTGTAATCAATTATTAATAGGGTTTATGGTTTGTAGTCAGAAAAAAAAGGACACAATCTTAAACGCTCTTATTTGAAATCGTTTACAGTAAAACTCTGT
>JARYHS010009186.1:249428368-249508198 GCA_031002005.1 Vandiemenella viatica
GACGGCAAGTAGAAAATGATATCATCGAGTCAAACGACTACGGGCAGCAGCCTGGGCGCCTTCTGCTATATGGTAACACCGCTCATATGGTGATCACCGAGAATCACTATCGCATTGACCAACCCAGTATCGTCCTAAAGAAAATCTCATTTTCCCGCTGAACTAAATCAATCGACATATCCTCTTCAGTCCCGAGGTATCTTATATCTCAAGAACTTACGACAACTAAAGAAGCCAGGTTACAACTATGGGAAGCTAAGGCTCCCCTTCCGCATGGCTGGGGAAGAGTGTCTGAATCTTTGCCACTTGGTTATGACAAGGGATGGTTGACGTGGAAGTCTTTGAATAGGCTGAGATCAGGAGTGGGCAGATGCAAAGTGAACTTGGCAAGATGGGGCTGTGCTGAGATTAATGATATCAAGTGCGACTGCGGTGAAGACCAGACTGTCCAGCACATGCTCCAGTGTCGACTGTGTCCAGCATCCTGCTCGGCAGCTGAACTGTATGAGGCCTCAGAAAATGCACTGTAAGTGGCCAAGTACTGGTCATGTATGATTGTGATTGTGTAACTGTATGTTTCTGATACGAAATAATAATAATAATATATGATACTTCCAGGAATTATTTTTTTCTTCGGGCCACTGCATAGCTGAACCTTTTCTGGCCTATCGTATCATCTACAATATACATCACGATTCTCACAGCTCATATGTTCGATCTTCTGCTTTTGGCAGCACTGATTGGAATCTTGGGATCCTGCAGCTGTACAACATGGCTCGTCGAAATAAATATATATTTTCCATGAAATAAAGTAACATGAAGCAGTAAAGGTTTGTGTATAATTTTCCTGCTTGACTCCCGAGGTATTATATATATAGCATCTATAAAAAATTAATTATTGTATCAAATTTTTTTATTGTCATTCACTGTTAACTAGCATTAACACAAAGTAAATAACACAATAGTAGTTCTCTTGCACTTTTATTATGAGCTCGGGACTGAAGAGGATATAGAAAACTCTGAGAACTGATATAAACTGAACCCATTGCTGGCTTTCAAGATGATTGTTTAATTGTATCTTATTATAGTTAATAACATTTGATGAAGTATAATTTTGTAATAAATGTATATTAATGTCAAACGTAAGTACAAGGGGATTGTCAATGTGAAAAGCAACATCCCAATTCCTCATATCAACAATTTCAATCGTTAATAACATTTTTATTGGATAATTTATACAAAAAAGAAATTTATTTCTCAACAAGAGGTGTACACTTCAGGATTTAACCCATGATTTTGTTGCAATTGCTCATCACCACGTCTCCTATCAAAGAAAAAAAATTTGAACCCTAAATGCTCTGGCAGGGATATGTATCGTTAAAGAGATTGCACAGTATTCAATGTAATCGCTAGCTGTGGTGCCGCCCTATTTAGTTAAAAATAACAATTTCTGCCCATTAAAGCTATTGCAAAGTACATTCCACTGAGTTGTCCTTTTGTTTGTGTGTAAATAAATGATAAATTGTGCAATTTAAAATTTGGTTATTGTAAAATGCAACAAAATATCCAATCGCAATTATTAATCATAAAATCACTAGTGTAAGCATGTGACTGTTTTTAACGTTTCGTCACGGGTCTAGAATAGTTCCAGTTTTTAGGATGAAAGATTATGACAGGTTGACCTGATTTGACCAAACATAAACTTGGCCTGTGTTTCAGGGTGAATAAAATCTCTTGAATCATAAATAGAGGTAGGTATTAAACACGAACAGGGACGATAGCGCAATCGTATAATTGTTTCAAAGGTCATAGAGTCGAACTTTCTTAAATAAAAGCATCACGTAGTTTTTTTTTTATTATTGAGACTGGGAAAACACATATAATGTAATCATTAATGTGACGGCCAGAGAAACACATTTCATATTACGTATAAACAGTTGAGCAACTCCGAACAAATGAATTGCCAGAATAGTCTAGTGTTCTGTTATCTATTACATCTGTTTTCACTGCAGCGTTTTTCATGCCCTTTTCAGTTTCAGTGAACCATGCGGGTTTGGATTTGTATCTGTTTAGTAAGGTGAAGATCTGTTTCGTTAGGCTACTATTATCCATTCTGTATATGTGCCCTTAAAATTGCAGTCTTCTTTTCCTCATTATAACTATTCTATTCCGAAATATACGAGGTGTGTTAGAAAAGTAATGAGACTGATTTCATACTAACCAAAGTTTTTATTATTTTCAAACAACAATGTTATCCACTTCAAAGTAGTTCCCTTGGGCAGCTATACATCGGCGGAGTCATGATTCCCACTCTTGGTAGCAGCGCTGGAAGTCTTCAATTGGTATGGCTTTTAACTGGTCGGTCACAGTCGTTTGAATGTTCTCTAGAGTTCCAAAATGACGTCCTTTTAGGACATGTTTCAATTTCGGGAAGAGGAAAAAGTCACAAGGACTTAAATCAGGTGAATAGGGGGTTGAGGAACAACAGTAATGCATTTCGAGGTCAAAAATTCACGGATGAAAATGGCCGTGTGACACGGAGCATTGTCATGATGAAGCATCCACTTGTCTGCAATTTCTGGTCTCACACGGATCACTCTTTTCCTCAACTTTTCAAGGACACTTTTATAAAACACTTGGTTGACAGTGTAACCTCCCCTTCTCACATAACAGTAAAACTAATTACTGTGTGAGGCTAATGCATTTGGGAGGTTAGAACCAGTTTTGTACGCTCAGAAGGGCGTACTGGGAGGATTAGCTCCAAAGTGTTAATTAATAAAAGAACAATTCGGCTCCAAGAATATCTTTTCTTGGAAACCCGGCCCGTAATGTTAAGCGCAACGGTTTTAATAACTTTTATAGGTCTGGCAAACACTAAATGAAAAGCGATAGTACATAGGTATACTTCACTTTTAATATCACAACTTTAACACCGTATTACAAACATCACCACTTAATACATTTCGTTCCTAAAATTACACCACAGCCGCAGCAAGACTTTTTGTACGTGCTTCTGCACGTATTTCTCTTTTCTCTAAAGACAATAATACTTCCTCTCTGACTCTCCAAAGACAATACTAATCCTACCTAAACCTAAGAGCTTACAACTACCCAGTACAATATTAAAAGCGTCTGTGGAACTCGTTATATTTACAATTTCATAGTATTTACATTTTTAATTATTAATCATTATTTAATACCAAGATATAATAAATAATATATATATATTGATTGGAGACTAAAGGTTGCAACAGTTTGTCCTGGTGGAACAAATTCTTTGTGCACGATACCCTTCCTGTCAAAAAAAACAAATCAGCATGGTCTTGATCTTTGATTTGCTCATTCGACATTTCTTCGTGTTCTCGGCCTTCCAAAAATGATTTGTGCCAGCGGAAAACTTGTGCTCTCGATAAGCACTGTTCCCCATAGGCCTGTTTCAACTTTACAAAAGTCACACTCGCGGATTCACCAAGTTTAACACAAAACTTTATCGCACAACGTTGCTCTAAATTCCGATGCTCCATTTCTGTGACGCACAATGAAAACACAACTTTATTAATGGCGCTGTCAAAACTAATGTGTTAACTGAATAGAGTTGTAACTCAGACTGAGGAAGTGGAAGGGATCAACAATCAGATTTAGCATCAGCCAGTAGACACAACAATGCCAGATCTCCCGCAGTGTTGCCAATCTCATTACTTTTCTAACAAACCTCGTAGTTCTCGGTTTGGTCTTAATTTGTATTCAGCATTACTATTACGTTTAGGTTCCAGTGTTTTTCTTAAGATTCTTCTTTCTACTTTTTAAATTAATAATTGAAAAATAGTAATTAAGTCTTCCCCAATCTTAAATATTTTTTATCATTTTTTACCAAATATTTCATACTCGAACCAGTTAATCGCTGGACAAGAACCTGATCCAACGGGACGGCACAAGAGGCATTGAAGCACAACTAAAACCTTATAAATTCAGGTATCAAAATCAGCTATTGTTAAGAGACCGGAGGAAAATTTTCCACGTAATTTCTCAGAGAAGCAAGGTTTCAATCTTTTTCGAATTTTGGTCGTCAGGTAGGGCAAACTGTGTAGTGTAAGAAATATTTTGTCTACGTTATCAATCACACAAAAAGGACTTAAAGAAAAGCTCTAAAGTACTTAAAACAAAGTTCGTGTAGCGCAGTATCTGGTGGCCAGGTTTGTGTGGCGGGCGGTTGCTTTTTATTGCGCCTTGTTGTCTGCGGGAGTCGATGAACCGTTTTCCGCTGTCGGGGAGGAAAGTGGATGATGTGTTTGCTATCGAGGCTAGCGGAGCTGGCGACTCGCCTCCGCTAATGCACCGCACCCCACTTTTTGCTACTCCCTGCAGTAGCTGCATTACACGGAACACATAAATGTATCTCCAATATCACCGTATTCAACGCTGTACCAAATGCGATGAATTGCGAGTTCCTACTTTCCTTCACCTCGTTATTTACGGCGTAAACGCTCTGTACCATTATTCTTCTTCTTTCAGTTATCAATTCGAATATTGATTTGTAGCAATAGCTATTAATTATTATTAATATTATTACTCCGCGATTCACTAAAAGTGTGTGGCGGAAGGTGCATTGCACCTATCCGGGAAGGTAATGGTTTGGAAGGGATATACGGGATATGGCAGGAGGCGCCCATGGGCTATTGTGAGGAACCATCCCAGCATTCGCATGGAGCGATCTGGGGAAACCACGGAAAACCCAGATCAGGATGGCCGGAGAGCTTTATCGAAAGCTACTCCTGTCGGATTTTAAGTTTACTCGCCCGGTAAATCCTTTCTATTCCATTCCCTAATCGCTCGTGGGAAAAATGAGTACAGAAATGAATCGGTTCTGGCCCTGATTTCTCTTATCTTATTTCCGGGTCATTTCGAGGTATGAATGTTGGTGGTAGCAATATTTCCTGGCTGTCATTCCGAAATACGTCAGTCATGAATTTTTAAATTAGCTTCCGTCGAGAGCAACTCCTTCGGTGCTCCAGGTCTTCCCAACCTAACTCCTTCAACATCGCACTTACGCTTTCCCTCCAACTATATATACCTGTCACGAATCGGTCGGCTCTTCTTTGGACTTTCTCTAACGCCTCCAGTAAACCCTTTTGATGGGGACCCCATACAGAACAACAATATTCTAAGTGAGGACGTACTAGTGACTTGTATACAATCGATTTAACTTCCGGAGTGCATTGATTTAAGTTACGACCTAGAAACCTGAGCATACGATTTGCTTTCCCCATTACATTCTCGATATGCTCATTCCACGACAAATTATTACGAATTGTTACCCCTAGGTATGTAGTGGAATCTACCGTTCTAAGGAGAGTATCATTAACCACGTATTCTTCACGTATGCTGCTTCTCTGCCTTCCTATCTAATTCTATACAACTGATGCATTTCACGCCATTCATAATTTAGTTAATATAGCTTAATCTTCTGCTGTATTTTGTTTTTTTTTATCTTCCCTTCAATAATGACCTTAAACAAATCATTGTGACGCAAAACATGGCATATCATGTTTTCTTTTCTGTAAATCCTTCTAGAATCATCATTCCTAAGAGAATCTTCTGAATGCTTCATCATTAGTGACATAATCCACCCAGCTTATCTTCAGTATTCGTCTGTAACACCAGACCTCAAATGCCTCCAATCGTTTCCTTTCTGTCATCCTTATGGCCCATAATTCACTTCCATAAAGGACTATGCTCCAGATATTTGCTTTTTACGCGTCGGCCGGCTGATGTTGTTTGAGGTTCAAAGTTCTCTCGTTTATCAAAAGTATGTTTAGCTTGGTTGATTCTAGATATTAGATCTTTTCCGTTTCTCCCATCTTCTGTTACTATACTACCCAAGTATCTGAATTGTTTAACTTGTTGAATTAATTGTTCGTCTAATTTTAACTATTTGTGAATGCCCCTATCACAAATCAATACTTAAGTCTTTTTCTTGTTTAGTTTCAGATTATAATGTTCAGTAAGGACCTCTTTCATTTTAGCAAGTGTTTCACCCAAATCACTTTCACTTTCTGAAACAACTGCGATGTCACCTGCAAGTCTCAGCAGATCTATGTTTTGGCCGTGAATGGATATTCCTGCCTTTACTCGATCCCTCGCAGCTTCCAATGCATCTTTCACATACGCATTGAATCGAATAGAGGAAAGAACGTACTCCCTTCTTAGCTTTTGATTCCTCTTCACATTTTTCATACAGCATTACCGCAGTTTCATTCTCATGAAGATGATTGGAAGAAAAAAATAAACAGCCGAATTTTTTTATATGTAAATGTAAAAATATATATCTCACA
This sequence comes from Vandiemenella viatica, assembly GCA_031002005.1. Taxonomy (NCBI): domain Eukaryota; kingdom Metazoa; phylum Arthropoda; class Insecta; order Orthoptera; family Morabidae; genus Vandiemenella; species Vandiemenella viatica. The sequence goes on from JARYHS010009186.1 coordinate 249,434,701, forward strand.
AAAACATACTTTCCTTATGAAACACGTGCCTACAACGATGTTCGATAATTTTCGTTAAAACACCTTTTCCTGATTTGTTATGAGCATCAATCATTTCATCAAATGTAGAGTTATTCGACGGAGTCTCAGCAAATAAATGTTCTGAAATACGAAGAGAGAAATACACGTATTCTGGTAGATGCGAAATTTTGAGTTATTGGAATGATTCATAACTGAGCTGTTGTTTTGAAAAACATTTGCACGCATATATAGGTGCAAAAAAAAAAAAAAAAAAAAAAAAAAAAAAAAAAAAAAAAAAAAAAAAAAAATTTGTGCTAACAAATTTGGTGAAAGGTTTCAAATCTCGTATCAGATCTTTAGCTCTACTATATTAAATGTTTGGTTTATTCGGTTTCTAATTCTACTTTTTTTTTTTTTTTTTTAAATGAATAAATAAAACAAAATTAAATTAAAGAGAGAGAGAGAGAAAGTTTTCTTAGCAATCAATATATGGCAATGTGTATGTGCCATCGGGAAATTTGTTTAAAAACTAGAAACGTCTACAACCATTCACATACGAGACTTCCAAAATTTATTTTGATGGATTACGTGCAAGTATTTCTAATTGAACTTTCTTATTTTATGAATGTATACGAATGGACGTGGTTAAAGATTGACTACAAAACTGCTTGTAAACTTCGCGATTTACAGTTGTCATCTAGTACCGAAAATTTATATAATATTCATGCGTCCACATACAGAGGCAGCAAAATTAAAAAATATATTGCGTAAAGCGATTGGAAATGAGTTACAATTTTCTCCGGTTTACGTCTGAACTGATTGTCCTTGATGAATCTGTGTTGGTCCTGAGTTTTATTTCAGAGGACGGCACGATGTTATCTTTAAGGATTGGAGTATTCTAGTTTGTTGTGAGGGAATTCTTTGAAGGGGTTTGAACTAAATTTTTGTGTCGATATTTATCGTTGAGTAGGTAAGCTATTTTATCTTTGGTTGACGTATAGCAGCAAAATCGCTGGAGGTCAAGTCAGAGATTGTATAGAAACTGAAGTTTGTTTCGTGTCTTCGCTAGTCTCGACTGCTGTGGTTAGGGGGGGGGGGGGGGTGGTATGACTAAACTGTTATTTGCCCCGGCAGTCAGAGTACTGGTTATTGATAGGCACAGTGGAGCGTCAGCCCGGAGCTCGTGTGGCGGAGCAGTGTGTGTTCAGGCGCTATCTAGCCGCAAGCAGCTCGGCTGAGCCCACAGTATTATCGCGAGGCGCGGAGTACCATCAACACACTTCCTGCTCGCGGCAGTCGTCGTGGAAACTTACTGAATTTTAACAGACTTTCGATCCCTGACGGCACGACAGTGTAGGGGGTAGACGCGCTGCCCTCACACTGTAAGGGGCGCTGGTTCGAGTCCGGCTCGAGTGTAGATGGTTTTATTTACGTGTTATGCTCGGCTACTATCGTCCTCAATACAGTTTTAATGAAAAAAACATTATATAATAGTTAGAACGATATAAATAAATTGGAGCTGGCTAAATGATAGCAGAGACCAAAGGCCATATTATTCCTTCTTCTTAAAAAAACAAACACAACACAACAACAACAACAACAACAACATCAACATCAACAACAACAACAACAACAACAACAACAATAATAATAATAATAATAATAATAATAATAATAATAATAATAACAATAACAATAATAATAACAACAATAACATCAAAAACAATAACAAAAACAACAATAACAATAATAATAACAACAACAACTACTTCGATTCTAATTTCTAGGATCGTAACCAAACAGAGTTGAACAGTTCGTATTCGGTAAATTCTGCCTAACACCATTGCTGTCTGAAACGAGAAATAATATTATTTAAAAGCTTGCAGATACTTCATGGGTATACAGTGCCCCTCTTTCTAAAGGCGCATTCCCACGATCCCTTGTAACGAAGGCGAGACGGGACGGGACGAATACTCAACCACACGCCACGGTAACAGGGCCGCCTCTGCTAGCAGAGATGAGACGCAGCAACCCACTCTGTGTCGGTAAACATCACAGGCGTTTGTAGTAGTGCGCTGTTGTCATCGGTTTGCAGCAGCGGTGCGCACCCCTTCTGTTGCTGTAAAGTGCTCTTTGCCAAACGACGCTAGGCAACGTGGTGCGGAGGTGGCGGCTAGGTAAGCTAGGACTAATCTGCGGCCCGCGGTTGTCCCTACACTTCGGCTAATGAGGTCCCGTCCCGTCTCGCCTTCGTTACAAGGGATCGTGGGAATGCGCCTTAATAGCTACAGCATTAAATCTGTCATACTCTGTTGCCGAATATTGCTTCCCGGCTAGGGCAAAACATTGCCCACTCTCGATCAGCCCAATCAGGATAATTACGGGATGTATGCGGAATACGAACACCATATGGCTTCCAGTACTTTGTAACATTTCACCTGCAGCACTAAGAAGATCAGAAGCTGTATTAAGGGTCTGAAAAAACATTCTAAAGAACCCTCAGCTGCCTATACATCAAGACATCACACAAGCAAAACATCATCGCTTGAAATCAAGGAAACCACCGCTGCCCACAGCAACCAGTCTTACAGAGTCCTCTTTAAACATCAACAAACTATGGATTACTCAGTGGGAGCGATCATCTCTGTAGCCAATAAACATGTAGTTGAGGACCCTTAATTTTTATTTTTTTTTATTTTTTTTTTACGCCTTGTCGACGGCTAAGGTCATTAGAGACGGGATAGGACTGGAAAGAAGGAACGGGAAGGAATTCGGCCATGGATTTTTGAAGGAAGCACCCGGCACTGGCCTGTAGTGATTTGGGGAAACCATGGTAAACCCAAATCTGGATGCCCGGACGGGGATTCGAACCCGCGTCCTCCCGAATGTGAGGCCAGAGCGCTAACCGCTCACCCACCACGCTCGGTGTGTCGATTTAAATGTTTTCGAGCCTGAATTCCGTTTGTTCGTTTGCATTAAGTTTGTTCGTTTTAAAGTCATTGCTATAATTTGCTAGTGAAAGCTTACAGATAACGTTCTAGGAGTGAGTAAGTCATGGTCCAGTATTCGTCGTTGGATCCTCAAGGCGAAAACCACGCCAGTATGTTGCGCCACATTTACAATGTTCAGAGCACAATATGAAGTATATGAGTATGAAGTTGCGACAGGTCACAGGAGTCCTATTCTATCGGAAGGAGCCACTGTACCTAAAATGAAAGGTTTACAAGGCCATAGTTCGAGCAGTGGTACTGTATGGAACTGCATGTTGGCCAGTCACGAAAAGACATGAACAATAGCTGCGTTCCATGAAAATGAAGAAAATTCGCTGACCACAGGTGCTTACTAGATTGCACCGTATCAGGAATGACAACTTTCGGGCCGCAATTAGTGTTTGTGCAATCCCTGAAAAAATGCGAGACTGTCGTCTGCGATGGTCCGTGCATGTATTTCTCAGCAACAACACCTTAGCTGCGAGAACAGCACTCGACATAAGACCAGAGGGCCGAAGACCATGAGGGAGACTCAGGAAGAGCTGAATGGATATCTTGCAAGAGTACATGCAACTACACTAAAGAGCCAAAGAAACTGGTACACCTGCCTAGTATCGCGTAGGGCCCCCGCGAGCACGCATAATTGCCGCAACAGGACTTGGTATCGCCTCGACTAATGAGTGAAGTAGTGCTGGAGGGAGCTGACACCATTAATCCTGCAGGACTGTCTATAAATCCGTAGGAGTATGACGGGGTAGAGATCTATTCTGAACGGCACGTTGCAAGGCATCCCGGATGTGCTAAATAATGTTCATGTCTGCGGAGTTTGGTGGCCAGCGGAGGTGTTTAAACTCAGAACAGTGTTCCTGGAGCCACTCTGTAGCAATTCTGTGTGGGGTGTCGCATTGTCCTACTGGAATTGTCCGAGTCCATCCGAATGCACAATGAATGGATGCAGGTGATCAGCCAGCATGCGTACGTACGTGTCATCTGTTAGAGTCGTATCTAGACGTATCAGTGGTCCCATATCACTCCAACTGTACACACCCCACACAATTACAGAGCCTCCACCAGCTTGAACAGTCCCCTGCTGACATGCAGGGTCCATGAATTCATAAAGTCGTCTCCATACCCGTACACGTCCATCCGCTCGATTCAATTGGAAACGAGACTCGTCAGACCAGGCAACATGTTTCCAATCATCAACAGTCTAATGTCGGTGTTGACGGGTCCAGGCGAGGCGTAAAGCTTTGTGTCGTGCACTCAGCAAGGGTACACGAGTGGGCCTTCGGCTCCGAGAGCCCACATCGATGATGTTTCGTTGAATGGTTCGCACGCTGACACTTGTTGATGGCCTAGCATTGAAATCCGCAGCAATTTGCGGAAGAGTTGAACTTCTGTCACCTTGAACGATTCTTTTCAGTCGTCGTTGGTGCCGTTCTTACAGGATCTTTTTCCGGCCGCAGCGATGTCGGAGATTTGATGTATTACCGGATTCCCGATATTCACGGAGCACTCGTGAAATGATCGTACGGGAAAATACCCACCTCATCGCTACCTCAGAGATGCTGTATCCCATCTCTCGTGCGCCGACTATACCGCCATTTTCAAACTCACTTAAATCGTGATAACCTGCCTTCGTATCAGCAATAACCTATATAACGCCCGCGCCAGACACCTGTTGTCTTATAGAGGCGTTGCCGACCGCAGCACCGTACTATGAGTGTTTTCATATCTCTGTGTTTGCATACGCATGCTTATACCAGTTTCTTTGGCTCTTCAGTGTATATAGTGTGTCACCTGGGCTTTTATGGAATAAGAAATCCAGTAAAGTAGTCCTTGCAATGCGGGATGAATGCTAGGATGAAGAACGTACAATACCAACATTATTATGATCGTGTTTTAACAACTGCGTCATCTGCGTCATCTGCTTAAAACAGAAGGTCACAAATGCGCTCGGTTCTTCGCAACCTCAATTATAACTTCCTGAAAATAGTTGGCCTCATTTAGCTGCGAGAACCACTCTTGGGATTAAGAGAATTTGCCGCTGAATAGCAGTCACTTTGCTGAAACTACTTGCTAACGATCCTAAGTTCCCCCTGCAACTGCTGACTCACACGGAAGTCTGTGGCCACAGTTCAGACTCGAATAGTTTCACTTGTTACACTGACTTCAGAGGCTTTTAGGTGCATAGCTGACCTTCACAATGCGCAGAGGAAATAAGTTTCAAATGAAATACAGTAACTTATGGCTTACTTATCTGGCTTCGGACAGATCTCTGACTTCCCCCCCCTTTTTTATCCTCCTCCCCCTGCCCATTTATCAAAACATCCGAATAACACATGCCGGATTTGTTAAAGTTGAAACTGCATCTGAATTGAGTCGAACTCACTAATTAAAGCGAATAGTACCAGACTGTATAGATTATCCAGTACTTTTCGCCCAGAGGGTAACTTCTCACATATAATGCTTTTAGCAGAGGTGGCTAACCCGCTGCCCCCATTGAACATTTTTCCGGCACACGAGATTCGTCACACTTTTACAAAATATAGTCTATGTATTTTATAATGGCCAAAGTAGTGAGAACCAATGTATTAAAATAAAAAAATACTTTATTTGTGCATCCATATATTCAAAATTTAACTGTCGAAATTATGAGAAAAAATTAACTTTGATTTTAAAATAATATTTTTTGCGAATATATGACAGATATTGTTAATATAATTATTATTAAATTTTTTATGTTTACATGTAAGAATAATAGTAAACACAAAGTGATGACTCCAAAAAAAAATGTCTGTAGTGGGTCTAAATCTAATATGGGGATATATGATTTTATATGCGGCCCGCGGAGTTATGATGCATTTCCAAAATGGCCAGCAAGGTCGTTTGGGTTGGCCACCCTTGATTTAGAGGATTACATAAGAGAAATGCTTCCACAGGAAATGAAATTGAATTTATTCAAAAAAGGCAGAAATGAAAACTTGGATACAAAACACTGTGTAACGGTCATACGTTTAAAAGTAGAGAGATGAACGTAAACAAAGTGTCTAATTATATATATTGTAATTTGTGAATATAAAATATTAATGGCATGTTTGGGAAAATCTTTGGCACCATAGAATAATCGCGGTGCAGGATTCCTGATAACAGAAAGAAGAAGACTTAATAAAGGATTGAAGACTGTACTGGATTATGGACGTTGGATGATGGAGGGTTATTTTAATGAGAACAGTGGTTTCATGAAGATATATTGTCAAGGATAGTTTGACTTGTATGGAAGCTGACTAATGTAAAATAGTTGTGGCTGCGGTCAAAGAAAACATGTTCATACAAAGTTGAGTTTTTGCATCGTGTATTAGAAGTGTGTGTTTCAATACACATAGTACGGAATATATTAGCTATGGTGATGTTCATGAAGAAAGATGAAAGTAAGATAAATAATTTCTGGTAAATTGTACGATTCTCTTTCAGATTAAAAAAAAAGAGGAAGGTAAATTTATAACCGGATGACTAACGTTGAAATCCAGCTCAAATGTAAAAGATGGAAAAAACGTATTCATTCCTGCTCTAAATGACCAATCAACGCATTAGAGGTAAGCTAGAATAGTTCAGACTTACGTTGAGAGACAATCTGAGAAGTAAAATTGTTAATAGGTATTGGTTAAGTAAACATTTGAATAACCACCAATAGAATAAAAGTTATGAAATAGTGACCAACGGGAACTAAGAGGTTATAACCATTATCAATCACCCACACACCAATCTGATCAAACAGCAACCAGTCCAAGTATAACCAAAGGAAGTAACTAGTTTCTACTTAAAAAGGAAAACGTAGAGAAAAACCACAAAGATGCTAAAACTAGCCAAAAATGTCGGAACTAGTGTTGAAAAGATTGTTTTTTCAGGCTTGAAAAAAAAAAACATGAAAAAAACATGAAAAAAACATGAAAAAAAAACTTTGAAAAAAACGTTTTTTTTCTGGGACATTATTTTTTTCACAACTACTAAATATCAAATTTGTAATGCAGTTATCGTTTAATATGACTGTTTTAGAGTTTATTCTAAGTAGTTATCTTAATTTTTAAATCTGCTATATTTTTCTGGTTCAGTAGAAAAAAAAATTACGAAAATATTGGCAACATTGACTGAACTTTTGTTTTGTGAACGGGGATTTCCCGAAGAGGTTAGGTTGTGCGAGAAGGAATCCCCGTTCCCTGTTGTTTGGATTGATACTTTCTATTTGAACTAGTGCTGCCAGACCTACGAATTTATCTGTTACTCACAATTGCTCACAATTTAAAATTGCAATCTCAAAATATTTTGCGTACAATACAAGAGCAGCCAGTAAAAGAAAATTTAACTACTTCTGAAGTTATGGATATAGACGAGACAGAAGAAGAAACAGAAAACTCCGACACCGACGGAACGAGTGTTGGTGGTGCTGATACTAGTGAATGTGGTACTGACATAGAGCTGATTATTTTTTTTATTTTTTTTTCAATTTGCAATACTAGTCGGAACCATCTCCACATAACACCAACAAAAAATTAATATTATATCTATTGTAAAACAATAATTTTTCAGATCAAGCAGCAACGTTAATTAACAATGATGTTAATTTAATAATTCTTACATCGATATTAAAAAACTTGGAAATCAATCTGCGAGTAGTTGGTTACGGTATTCCTCCGCGAGCTCTAGTGACCCTCTACGGCAACAAGCCGAAACGATTTTACAAAACGAACGATAACAAAACAAACGATAAATGTTTTATTCGTAAATTGCTTTGTTTATTGCACTGCGTTGAAAAAGTGGAGCATCTGATGGCAGTAAATATGAAGTAAAAGATATGCACTACTCCATTATCCTGTGTGAGTACCAGAACTACTTCAGTCGCAGCAAATCGCGGTGCACTTAGGGTTTACGGGCAACATAAACACCAGAATCATTTCAGCGTTTGTTTTTGTTTTTAGCGGAAATTCCAGAACTTCATTGCGGTAGGGATTATTAGAGCGGTCTTGCTTAAAGGGGTCAACTACAGCTGCCCTGCCCCTTAACCGCTTCTTGAAGAAACCATTACTCTTGTATGACTTACGTAAGGCAATAAACTTTTCAGAAGAAATTTTCTTTCACTTATCGCCACGCCGCTCACAACGTATTTCCCAGAGGATTTGCCACCCTCCTCACCCCTCGCAAAGTCTGAAACCTTAAAATATGGTTCTGCTTCCCCAATCGAATCACTTCTGAGCCTTGTCGCCACGTAGAAGTAATATTCTTTTAGAGACGTCCTTTAAAGACAATATCCTCCTTGTCACAACAGCCTACACGATATTCTAAATTCCTCTCTGAATGAACTATTTTATATGTTCTTTGCGCTCCTGCTTCATGATTTAAAATGTTAGTCAGCTTATATGTTATTTGTACAGCTGCTTCATGACGTAAAAAGTTAGTTGGCTTTGAGATTAAGTTTTAGTGTCGGCAGCTATAATTCTCGCATCCAAAGTTGAGCGAATAAAGATCGAAACGAAATAAGCGTTGTGATATTAAAGTTAGCCAGAGTATCTTTTTCCGTCTTACTTTAAAGTCATTCACAGATACATCAGGAAGGTAGGTATCATATCGTAAAATTAGTATATGATGTTGAAAGTCACAATACGAACAAATTTAGTAGATATTTTCTTTTAGCGCCACAGAAAATGTGTTTTGTTGTACGGATGAGTTAATAAGCAGTTTTTTTTCTTCTTTGCACTTTATGCTTTGTCTACTATTACTATTAGTGTTACTGTTACTCTGCGATTCACTAAAAGTGTGTGGCAGAGGGTGCATTGCACCTATCCGAAAGGGTAATAGTTTGGAAGGGATAAACGGGGTATGGCAGGAGGCGCCCATGGGCTATTGTGAGGAACCATCCCAGCATTCGCGTGGAGTGATCTGGGAAATAGTGACCAACGGGAACAAGAGATTATAACCATTATCAATCACCCACACACCAATCCGATCCAACAGCAACCAGTCCAGGCATAACCAAAGGAGTTAACTATTTTCTCCTTAAAGAGGAAAAAGTAGAGAAAGGGTGGAGCAAGAATCGGAAAGGAATTCGGTCATTAGCTTTTGGAGGAATCCTCCCGGCATTCTCCTGGAGGATTAAAACCGAATTATGCATGTTCGGACGAGTATTTATTACTATTATTCATTTTAATTGGGATGAAGCACACGCTCTGGTGGAAATTCCCTGTATTTTTTTTTTCTACTTATGGCTTTACGCCTCGTCAACGTCGAGGTCATTAGAGCCGGCATGTGATACTTGTTACAACTGCTCAAAAGTATCCTTTAACGAATACCTAAGTTTGAACATTAATATTCTGACAGTTACCTTAGACGCAATCAGCTGTTTCGTAAGAAGCAGTCACCAAAGATTATCTCTATAGCGGATTTTAACATTAATTCTTTCTGCTGAGTGATGTATTGGCTGCGCGCACAGGACTGGCCACCCCTCACTAAGCAAATTGCGGTCAGATTCTACCCCTCCGGCAATGTTAATAATTAATGGCGATGAACTCGGTGCGCCTGACCGTTATACAACCCTAGTTCACGTGAAAGCTGTACGAGTGGACTATCTCCCACCTCGATATTGCGTTTATATGACACATTGGGCGACACAGTTAGTTTCAATTGTTACTTGCAGTGGTAACGCCGCAGATAGAAAAAAGTGAATTGCGTTTGTCTTTTACTTGCATCCAGAGTACAATCATCATCATCAAGATTGTCTTCATTTTGGTATTCATGGAGAGCAGTCTTGATAAATTCTTTTCTGTTTAGGCCTACGTATTTATTCTGTCTCATCGTTCTGAAAACCATCCTTAATACGATCGTGCTTTCTAGCGTGTTCCAGTGGCGTTCTTCCCTGTTTATATCTATAATTTTAGTGACTTGCTAGTCAATAACACTCCATCCGTTTGACATGGAAAAGTCAGTTCAACCTTGGATTGTTCATTTTTCTCCTACATGTCCACCTTGTTGTCTCTTCTCATATATTCAGTTCTGAGATAAATCCTGTTCGTTTAATATACAGCTGGTCTTAGAAATTTCGGAGGTTTGTAACTTGTGCTCTTTTTTTTGCTTCGGGCTTTACGGATCGTTGATGTCAAGGTTATTATAGCCGGCAAAGGATGTTGTGGCATAAGATGGAGAAGTTATAAAAGGAGTTGGTTGCTAGGGAAACAGCAGCGTACCAGGAACCGTCGGGCGAGCAAGAAGGTTTAGTGTGAACGTTTGGGGTTGAAGATGTATAGTTGCTGCTTATAGAGGACCTTCGTAATCTTCGTATACGAATTAGTAAAGTGTAAAGGAAATAAAGATCGATGAATTAAATGAAAGGTTATCGTCACTCAAGTGTTTAAGGATTAAGTTTGTTTTGAAGTTTCGACCCAAGACTTGGGAAGAATATTTATTAGAATAACAACACGACGATAACACATTAAAATACGATGACAATAATCCTAATAAAATACGACAATGTGGGGCGGGGATTGGACGAATTCGGCCGGCAGAGTTTGAATGAACTATCCAGGCATTCGCCTGGAGTGATTTCGGAAAACCTTGTAACCGAAATTCGGCTGGCAGGACAGAGAACATAACAGTTATCCAAACTTACGATAACACTTGCCATAGTTACGCTGAGGAACGTAACGCAAACCCAAAACAGCTACGTCACCCCGGGACGTTAATATAGAGACGTTACAAGTGTTACAGTAACCGCTCATGCAAGAAGGCCCGCATGGCACACACTTTGAATAGCACTTGATCGAAGGTGCTAAGATCCATGTTTTTTTTAATATATATATTTTCTTTTCACAAATGTGGAGTTATTAGAAGATTACGCCTTTAAGTCGAGTCGACGTCGAGGCCATTAGGGCCATTAGTGACAGTTTTCAACAACACTCCAACACCTGTGGACAAGAGGAGCTATCGACAAGTATGTCCAACATTGGAAAAAATGATAATGATGTCTGGAACCAAAAAGTAAAGTAGGAATGGAATCTGTGAAAAAAAAGGCTGTATTTTACTGTATTGAAAATCTACGTTAGTAAACATGAATATCGAATATTCTTGAATGACAGAAACTATTTCGCCAATCGCAACATTCGGCAGAATCGTCGAGAACATTTACAATATTTGAGATTCATTATAATCAACCTCACATTGTCGACAAACCTAATCGCAGACCAGCAATTATAAACATTAGCAGAAACTGTACTAAATTAATTTACAGTCTTAAAGAAAATAATTACCTGGTCCAGTTTCAATTTCACTGTCAAATACTTCAAATTCACAGCACTGCGACATTTAAGATAATAGTAAAAATAGGCCACTGTATCATTACACAGCTCAAGATGGATTTAAACTTCCGTGCCAAATGCTTCTGTTTGAAAATGTTTCAATGTATTAACCCAGAACTATCATTGAAAACATTAGCTGTAGCTGCCTGTTTGATTAATGGTACTTATGTCTATATTATTTTTATTATCATATCGTTCAGCCCGCTAAGGAGAGCGTGGAACCATTAATTTGCATTATTCTTCTTGCTGTTCTTCTTATTTTCCCAGAACCTCCTCATCCTTTCGCTGTGGGCTTGACGTCTCTCTTGTGTCCATGCATTTCTGAATTTCAGATTTTTTGATGTTGGGCACTTAGGGGCAAATTTATGTGAGGTGATCCATTGTCTGTATTTACTGCGTGTGGATGTCAATGGGTCAAGGCTGGCTTCTGCGAGGTCCTTCCGGGTTTCTACAAATCAGCGGGCTTTGTTTTGTCGGGGACCGTTGACGATGTGGAAAATTTTCTTGGTAAGTCGTTGAGTCATCCATTCGTGCTATATGTCCATAAAATTTCACGCGTCTTTTCCGTGCGAGTGAGGTGAATCTTTCTGTCAGTGAATACAGTTCTTCTGAGATTTTTTGCATCCAGATGCCATCTTGGATTTTGGGGCCGAATATTTTTCTCAGTATCTGTCTTTCTATTTTTTCTATTCCTTTCACATTTACAGTTAATGATGATCTCTCCGTCGCATACAGTGCTCCTGGAAGAACGACGGTGTGGTAGTGATGGAGTTTGGCTTAGGTGGAAAGTGATTTCTTATTATAAGTATTCCAAGTAATTGCATATGCTTTCTGCAGTTTTTCAGCACGGTTTTTGTGGGCTTCTTTCTCAGTTCCAGTATTCCCAATAATTTCTCCTAAGTACTTAAACTGTTTAACTTGTTTGATAGTGCCATATTTGGTCACGTGTGGCTTCAGGTTTGTGCTTTTTGAGTCCATATATTGCGTTTTCTCATAAGAGATTTGGAGGCCGGTTTTGATAGCTATCTCATGAAGCTTCTCAACAGCATGTTTGGCTTCCTCAACAGTTCGTGTAATTACAGTTAGATGTCTATATTATTATCTTTGTTTTTAATATTTCTTGATGTAACTATGCTGCAAGACTTAAGGTCACGCCTGAGGTTTCTGCAGCGAGTTGTTAGAGGGCCGACGAAACAGGAAGCGATTCTTTTGGAGGAATCACACCTAGACTCGCCTGGATTGATTTCGGTAAAGCGTGGAAAACCGAAATCTGGATGGCCGGATGGAGATTTGAACCCAGGTACACCGGGATGCGGGCCCGAGCATTACGAGTCATTAGAGCTGCAGGTTAGGAAATGGATGCAAATTGTCAATGATTCCAAGATTCACAATTAGTACGTTCTCCACGTTCACATGATTCATTTCGCCAATCAGTACCAAACGGCAATCAGGTTCGGTGCAGCCGAGTTGCCGAGCGGGCTGGCTGCATCACCCCCAGGCCCCCCCTCCTCCGCCCCCCCCCCCCCCCCGCCGTCAATATTTAAATCCAATTAGAGTCGGCTTTTGTTCGTGCTGCCACAAGTGGTGACAGCTTCTTGCGGCTCCGCACCCCTGCATTAAGATTTCACCGCCGTCACCACTGTCGCCCGCTACCTGCAGGCCTACCAACCTCGCCACACTTAATTACGGTCTCACTATGAAAACGAAACGATCCTACACTGCTACTACGAATTTCACTGCTACTACGAATTTCCACTGTAGTGTGTGGTACAGCTAAATTTTAGGGATAATCGTGATCCTATCCACTAATCTTTATGTAGCGTCCCCGAGTCGCTAGGAACATACATAATGCGAGTTCCTCCACGATACAGCAAATTCAGTTTCAACTCGCTTACCTGCTATGACGTAAGGAAGGTGTGTGTTTATTTGCTTCGTAAGTCAACCTAACTGCTAAAGAGAGTTAATATACCTAATACTCGCTACTCAGTATGCTACGATTTGCTGATGACAGTGTCTTGTTAGCAGAACAGGTTGAGGATACTTAGAAGTTATTGAATATCATGAACAAAATACTGGAGGAAGATTTTGGACTGAATATAAATCAAAGCAAGACCGAAGTGATGAAATGTAGCAGAAATTATACCAATACTAATAGATTAAATATGACAATAGGGTCAGATGCGATAGGGTCAGAATTTTGGTAATTAAAAGTAAAATTACAACTGATGGCCGAAGCAGGAATGATGTTTAAAGCAGAATGACACTGGCGAAAAGAGCGTTCATGTCAAAGATAAATCTTTTAGTTTCACATATTGATCTAGGACTCAGAAAGAACTTTTTAAAACTTCATGTGTGAAGCACCGTACACTATGGCAGCGAAGCATGGACTTTAGGAATACCAGACAGAAGAAAAATTGAAGCATTTGAAATTTGATGCTATACAAGGAAGCTGAAAATTAAATGGACAGGTAAAGTACCAAACGAAAGTTTTGAAAATGATGGGTGAGGAAAGAAGTTTGTGGAAGAAGCTTTCAGTAAAAGGAGACAAGATGGTAGGTCATATTTTGAGACGTGCAGGATTGGTTATCTTGTTATTGGAGGGAACCGTCGAAGGTAAGAACTGTAGAGGAAGACAGAGATTAGAATATATGAAGCAGACAATTGAGGACGTGGGTTGTTAGGGGTATGTTGAGATGGAGAATTGCATCAAATCAACTGATTTTTTAAATTATGTTTTCCAATTACATGGTTATTTATCTGTATTGTGTGCAAGTTTTTAGGATTTTAACTCAACTGTAAGTATTTTTGAAATACTGTTTTACAAATTTAAGTAAAAAACTTTGAATACCATTTTCTCAGATATCTATTTTTTAGTATGTAAGTACAATTTTCTCAGCATCTATAGGGAATACAGAGGTGAAATTTTCTGGGAGGACTTATAGATAGCAGGGATAAATATTTATGAAGAACCGTGTATCCTTTTAATCCATTTGGAGATTTTAGGATATTTATTTTGAAATTTTTACAACAGTTTGTTGCTTCCAAAATTAAAATTAAGGTATAAATTCCATTTTTACTTGTGTTTTTTGCATTATTCATATAGTTGGAAATATTAACACAGATTTAATGGAGGAAAAAAATGAGAGCTATAGCTCCTGTAATTTTGCTAAAACAGGCACCTCAGTCGGAAGAGATAAAAAATTATTGGAAGTGACTGTACAAGTGCCATTTTCTAAGATACGGTCATTATACTATGTCATAGAAGGGAGTCAAAATACGATAGTAAGTCTACGAAGTTTCAGTCTATTATGTTGTATATGACGGTCTCTCACATGTTTTAAAGCTACTAGTGCATTTTCGGTTGCATCCCCCTTAAGCATACATTCTCTGAGCTGTTGCCGCCCAAAGAACTGGTTGCTTACTGAAAAAGTAATATGATGAAATTCTATCCTCAGTCCTTAATAATAATAATTAATTGCGTGTGGTTTTAATGACTTGGTGACAGGTTTTCTATTGGCTGCACATTCCGCCCCTGTCGTAAGTTGCTTAACCTAGCCCGATAATCCTACCGGGTACAGGGAATACTGTGGAATCCGAACCACGGATGCTTTATGGCGTGCTTCATATTACACAGCAAGCTGTGCCAGAGGCGAATGTCGGGTTAAGGGCCTATGGAAATCCTCACCGACCCAGGTATTCGGACCAGGGATCTTTCGATCCCCTGTCAAACCCCTTAACCACTGAACCACCAGATCGCTCAATCCTGAATTAAACGACAAGGTAGCTATGAAATAAAAACATTACTATGCACTAAGAGACTATTTTATCATATGACTTCAAGAAAACATACGAACATTGAATAGCACATGACATATTAATTGTATCGTTTCATGCAAGAAGGGACTTCAGCCCATATTTTGGAGATTTTGAGTCGAAGGTGGATTTTAGGTTTTGAAACGTGTTTACATCGATTGGTACAGGAAACGATCTGCAATCAACGCCTGAGCCTCTAGAACGTATCACATTCTAGAAGGTATTTGCAATGATTTGTGCAAGAAAGGACCTTCAACAATAAAGCCATGAACCTCCAGAAGAAATGACATTTCGTCGGTATGTGAATTAAGGGGCCAGTTCAAAAAAAAAAAAAAATCGTTTTTCTCTAAATGCATCCGGATGAACTTAAATCCCATCTTGCGCGAACAGATACAATTAAATTCCTGCATAGCAAGGCCGAGAACACGTTGAAGATCAGCCTCGCTCAGGAGACCTTCAACTTAAAAAGTGACGGAAACGTTGAGCGTGTGAGGGCTCTTGTGAGATCAGACCATCGTTTAACAATAAGGATGATGAAGGAACAGTTAAATTTAAACACTTTCACCCTACATCAAATTTTGACAGACGATTTGGACATTGCTTCATCATTACAATTGACCTCAATCCCCCTATTCACCTGATTTAAGTCCTTGTAACTTTTCCCGTTTCCCGCAATTGAACTATGTTTTAAAAGGACGTCATTTTGGAACTCTGGAGAACATTTAAAAGACTGTGAGCGACCAGTTAACAGTCCTTCCAGTTGAAGCCTTCCAGCGCTGCTACCAAGAGTGGAAACAACGACTCCGCCGGTATATAACTGTCCAGGGGAATTACCATGAAAAGGATAATATTGTTGTTTGAAAATAAAAAAAAACTTTGTTAAGTTAAACAGCAGTCGCATTACTTTTCTCACACACCTCGTAACCTATCATTACTTCTAAAAACATTAATTCATTACGTAAATCTACTTATTACAAGACCTATTTCCTGAAATGAGCGAGTGCGTATTATTAGTTTAAGTCTTTAGCCCAAGAGCAACTTGGAATACGAGACGGAGTGTGTTCCCTTACTGCTGAAGAAGTGTTTAGTGAGTTGCGGATGGTGATGGACTGCCAGAGCAAGCGGTTCGCGAGTTCGTCGTCTGCTAAGACTCCGTAATTAGCTACTGACTTACATGGTGTTACCTTAGTTTACACTTGATTAAGAGCGCTGCTAAACTAAGAACAAGGAACAACATCATGCAGAAACTAGCTGGATCTACGTGAGGAGCTGGTGCATGCACTCTTCGATCATCAGCAATGGGCCTGGTCTCTTCAACAGCAGAGTTCTGTTCTTCTGTTTGGCTTAATATTCCACACGGTTCTAGGACTGACACCGTCCTGAACCAGACAATGCGCTTGATCACAATAAAAACTACTCCTCTCTTCTGGTTGCCTGTGATGAATCATGTAGAACCGTCAAGACTAAGAAGATTTAATAATCTGATCCGTGAATTCACAAAAATATCTTCCCGTCCACGAGGACACACTTCATGGATTTTGGCGTCTGAACTCACGTTCTCCGCCCATAATAAAAGCTAAAGAGCTGACTGATAGGGGGTTAACTGCTACAGTAGAATGGCGGCAGTATTGGAAGAATGTAGCTCCCAAGGAGTGCAGTGGCGTAGCTTTCGGAGGGCTATGCGGTGCCGTGCACCGGGGTCCCCAAGTTCAGGGGCCCACAAGCTCAGCTGAGGGAGCCTGTGCCAGCGCCGGGGTCCTTGTTAATCTAGCTGCGCTACTGAAGGAGTAGCAGTCACTGTTTAGGACGTGACATCCACCAGCAGGATTTCACTTGCCACGTGAAACACGGGCTGTCCTCAATAGGATACGAACTAACCATGGTCAGTGTGGTATAAGTGGGGAGTGAGAACCTCACCCACCTGTGACAGTGGTGCTCCACAACAGACGATCCGCCATATTGTCACTGAGTGTAGTGAGAGGGCGTACCCAGGTTCACTGGAAGAGTTTGTTAAAGAGCCTAACGATGCTATGCTACACAATGGTTGGAAAATCTAAATTTACAACTTTAGACTTTTATTTCAGGTGCATTGTTGACTGTCTTAGATTGAGACGTTGCTTGTATTCTAACAGTATTGTTATTCCATATGCTAAATAAAATAAGTGTTTGTTAATAGGAGCATTTATAAACTACGTAGCGCCATTTTGGCCTCCTTGAAACCACCACCTGTAAGAAACTGACCTTTATTATGATTCCTAGATTTGCCTCGGGTGGATATTACTCACCACAGAATCCATGAGAATATTATCTTGCAATTTCTGCTACTTAATTGATTCCAAACAACATACAATAAACTAACTTCATTTCAATTTTCTATATATTTCACTCATCACAAATTACACATTCAACAAATCATTAAAAACTCAATATTCTCTCTTATTATGTTAATTACAATTCGAGCGAGGAAACCAATTCATGCAACCGCCCGCCATCATTTTTATCTCTGGACTCATAAGAATACTCTCACTCCGCTCACAGATTACTTCAAAGATAATTACATACAAACTGCTTCCATATCCTAAATACAATGCTTCTCATCAAACTTAAATCAACAGCACAATGTTAAATATCGAAAATAAATAACAAATGGAAATAGAAAAAAAAAGGATACTAAACAATAAATTTTAGGTGTGAGGGGACTATGTTTCCTCACACACCTCCACGCCACGTGGCAAGTAGCTTTATTTCCTCCTAATGATTCAAGAAGACACTTTGTACTGTTTTCTCTTGTTAGACTATTGTAAAATATACTGAGATAATTAAGTGACGGAAATAACTATCCACATGCTGTTGTGTGTTCTGTGCCCTACTTTACCTGTGACAAATAACATGTATGAAAAGCTGTGTCTTGGTTCTGCAACCTCTCCCCCCCTTTCCCACATAGCCCAGCGTAGCTTTTTATCAATCCCCCCTCCTAGACCGAGCCACGTAGTTTATGGACGCTCCATACTTGGCCATCACCTGTACTACAGTACGGGCAGAGTGGGGAATAGAGTTACAACGCGCTCTGTACGAGCTGAAGGGAACTTCCGCGTAGATAATTGCCATGCTGAGAGAGAAACTTTCAACTCTCAATATTGAGACATTACAATCTGCTCTGTTATTAGGATACGTTCCTATACGGCAAGTGGGAACTGCACTATGCTCGCCTTGGATCCTAATTCGTATACTCTATCAAGCTCAGTGGAATCCAATAAATATTTCCTTTTATCGACTAATAATCCATAACTGGCACATCTGCTACAATAATTTGTATAAATGAACGAAGTTGCTCTCGGGGTTCTACATTGATAAATTGTTGTTTAAATACAGAATTTATCGACGATAATTCCTATTTCTGTATTGGACGTGTTGCGTCAACGTAACTGCTGGAAATTGCTTCTTGTTGCTGCTACCACAACGCAGCCAACTAAATCCCTCTTCAGCCTTGTTCCCGCGGCAAACCTCAAATTGCCGGACTTGCGGTCGGTTGAATTCAGAGCCCTGCGCCACAACCACAGCGCGGCCCACTTCTTGTTTGTTTGTTTTCTTAATGGAAGTATTTTTCAATAAAAAGGAGTGAACTGTATTCTTCCATCTTGCAACTAAAACAACTGCTTTTTATTACAAACGTGTTTCGTCTTTATTTAAGACATCTTAAGTGCCTTAGGTAAACATATATACGCATATATACACGTACACAATAATTTTACTTGATTTTTGTGTTTGTTTGTTTGTAAATTGGTTAAGTTTTCTTATATTACAAACTACTTACAGTTTAATATCATGAATTAATACACGAAGGTTCGTAGTTTAACACCAGCTATATGTCTCACACTATCACTACCATCAAATATTTTTGTAGGATGATATAAAAAAAATTGATGGTAGTGATAGTGTGAGACATATGGCTGATGTGGAACTACGAACCTTCGTGTATTAATTCATGATATAAAACTGTAAGTAGTTAGTAATATAAGAAAACTTAACCAATCTACAAACAAACAAACCCAAAAATGAAGTAACATTATCGTATACGTATATGTATGGGAATACTGTACATAAGTTTACCGAGGGCACTGAAGATGTCTTAAATAAAGACGAAACGCGTTTGCAATAAAAAGCACTTGTTTCAGTTGCAAGACAGAAGAATAACAAAAACAGTTATCGAAGCAAATAAGAACCATAGGCCTAAAAATCAGCATGTTAAAAGGATTAATGTTTATGAATCGGACAGAGAGGCGAGTTATTGGAAGAGGAAAACGGTGAAACGCAAAATGCGTAGGTTGATGGTGCCTCGGAAAAAGTGTCAGAAAATAGTTATAATAGTACTGAGACTGCCCGCCTACGTGGCCCAGTACGTTAAAGCGCCGCACCGTGGATAGGGGTGGGACACCAAGACCGGGTTCGGCTCCTGGTACCGAGTACGGTTTTTAGGCGTGCAGTATTGGTTAATTTGTTAGCGGAGGGAACAGTCGAAGGAATACCAGAAAGAAGGAAAATTTAAGCATTCGAAATGTGGTGCTATGGAGGGATGCTGAAAATTAGGTAGACGGATAAAGTATGAAATGAACGAGTTTTGGAGGAAATAAGTTTGTGGAAGAGTCTTACAAAAAGAAGAGACAAGAGTGGTAGGTCATATTTTGAGACAGCTGGATTGGTTAATTTGTTAGCGGAAGGAACAATCGAAGTTAATAACTGCAGAGGAACACAGAGATTAGAAAATATGAAACAGATAATTGAGGACATAGGCTGTAAGGGGTATGTTGAGATGAAGAGGTTAGCACATGATAGGAAGGGATGGAGGTTTACATGAAACCAGTCGAAAGGAGGATGACAGCCCGATCTCCATTCAGACGCTACTGAGCAACAATGCTACTTTTACATCCACGTACTCATCTTTTCTGGGCCTTTAGTTCAGAGTTATTAGGAGATTTACATATGATTAAAATCTGGTTTGAAAATATCAGTTGAATTTGTCCAGGATATACGGCTAGACTGCAAATTAATTACAATTAAATGTCTACTGTTATTTATCGAAATTAAAAATTAGACTGAATGAATTACATATATAGTGAATGTCAGAATGGTTCCTTCATAAGGCCATGGCCTGAATTCCTTCCCGTTCCCTGTCTCGAATCCCCTTCCTCCTGTAATAACCTCAGCGCTATGAAGCGTAAAGCCAGAAAAAAATGACGAGGAAACAGTTTAATAGCAAAGTAACCGCCTGTATACATGTCGCAGACAACTTGCTGCGTACAAGATAGTAACCGAGTTAGAAGCGAGTGCATAATTTAGTAGCGACAGCTGTTCAGAACCAGAGAGAATTATTACAGAAAACCGCTTAGACACGTTTTACCTCGTAGAAGGCGCAGTGGGGTCTTTGGATTCCGCTGTACATTAGCAAACCAGATTGTGACCAATGTCTCGCACCCTAGCCCTGTCTGGCGGCTTCTGTGTGGACTACGGTTGGTGGAAACGTCTCCCCTCAGGACAGGGGCTTTAGAATTGATTAACAAAATGGTTGGGCGGTGGCAGATTGATTTTCAATTCATTCAGACTCATTACTCCGCCCAATTCGTATATATTATCGACTCGAAGTCTTTGATGTAGACGCGGAGAAAACTCTGGGAAAAGTCTTCACTGGGCACTGAATATTCAGTAATTTGCGAGAGTGCCAGTAAGGGGCTTGGTAATTAGCTCAGCTTGAGGTCTCGTCACGCACATACTTAGTACTCTTTACCTCACATAAGTTTCCTGAGAGAATCTCCCAGCCATCGCTGTCTTTACGTGTGTAAGGTTTCCACGTCACGTTTGTGTGCAGTAAACTACGTGAATCGTTTTTGTGATTGAATTTTACTTGGAATTCATGAAGTCACTCGTTGACCTCCGTCAATGACTTTGGCAAGGCGAAAAGCCATAAGCAAAAAAAAAAAAAAAAAAAAAAAATTGTAACTCTTCCTTATTAAACAATTTCGAACCGTGTCAGATGAGAATTTACTTTTATAAGGTAACAGACATATTCAATCTCTCCTTCCTGTTAAATTTTTCTAGTAATGTGAATAATATGAAATTTATCGCGTAGGCAGCAGTGTCTTTAGCGAACTTCACAAACAAAGAGGAAACCTGCCATTGCTGGGCCATATGGAAGAGATTCTTTGACTGGCGATAAATGTAGTACTAGTGCGGACTCAAAGTAAAACAGCCAGAATCGCACTTATAATTAAGAAGTGCAAAGAAATTAAACTGAACGAATGTGCAAAGAATTATGTTAATCTTTTATATATATATATATATATAAAATATTGGTCTGACAAGAAGAACATCCAAAAGGAACTGAACGCATTCATTCAGGATTGCTTATCGTTCTCCGTTATGGTGACATATGAAAATAATACTGATAATGATATTATATATAAAGGTAGACGTGTGTTTCCCTATATTTCATTTTTCAGCCACCACCACCTAGAACAGATCACTGGTGTTTGTATGTGGTAGTAGCATGGAGTTTCGTATCGAGTGCAGTACAACGTTGGCCGAATTCCGTTAGCTGTGGGGGTGGGGGGGGGATATGGCGGTTAAATGTGGTCAATGTAGGATTTTTTCATATTTCGACCATAGACATGTGTGTCCCTATACTTTTCTTTCCTGCCACAACTAGATAGCGTAGACCATCGGTGTTTGCATGTAGTATTAGAATCGAGTCTCCAATTGTAAACTATGGTGATTGCATGTCGGTAGCTTTGGGTGAGTTACAGATATGGTGGTTGAAATTGGTCGACCTGGAGTACTTTCGAATTTCGACCAAAGACATGTGTGTCCCTATGTATCACTTTTTAGCCAAAAGTATCTAGCGCAGATCACCGGTGTTTGTGTGTAGTAGTAGCATACATTCACCGATCGTGCACAACGGTGGCCGAATTTCAGTAACTGTGGGGATGTGGGAGATATGGTGGTTGAAAGTTGTCGATGAAGGACATTTTCGTATTTCGACCACAGACATGTGGGTCCGTATATTTCACTTTACTGCCACAAGTACATAGCGCAGATGATTGGTGCTTGTGTGTGGTAGTAGCATCAAGTCTCCCATTGTGCACTATGGTTGTTAGATGTCGGTAGCTATGGGGGTGTGGGAGATATGGCGGTGGAAAGTGGTCGACGTAGGGCTTATTCCTATTTCTACCAAACACGTGTGTGTCCCTATATTTCACATTACAGACAGACCTAACAAGCACAGACCACTGGCGTTTGTGGGTGCTAGTAGCACGGAGTCTTACATCGTGCACTAAGGTGGTTGTATGTCGGTAACTGTAGAGTCGTGGTAGACATGGTGGTTGAAATTAGTGGGCCTGATATAAAAATAGACATGCGTCCCAATATTTAACTTCACAGCCAAAACTACCTTGCTGATTGTGTGTGGCTTTAACATCAAGTCTCCCACCGTGCACCATTGTGGTGTCATGTCGGTAGCCATGAGGGTGTGGGACAAATGATGGTTGAAATTGATCGATGCAGGGCGTTTTAATATTTTTATCAAAGACATGTGTATTGTGTGTCCCCATATTTCACTTTGCAGCCATAAATATCCTGCACAGGTCATTGACGTTTCTGTGTGGTATTAGCCTCTAGTCTCCCATCGTGCACTATGGTGGTTACATGTCGGTAGATGTCAATCAAAATTCTTTACAAACACGAACGAAGTCGTGGCCACCAGCTAGTTGTCAATATATTTGTAAAGGAAATAAATAAAATAAGAAATTTTGTCGGAAAATGTGGAAGACAAATTGATTCGAATCGATCTGGAATGTATCGACTTAATTCATTTATCCAAAGAAGTCCGACTGATGTATTTTTCTATCAGGTTTGGTTCTACAGAATTTTCTATCGCAGACCGTCTGATTTTCTAAGACCAAAATCACACGAAATGAATAGATTTGAGGAGCAGCTCGAAAATAAGATTCAGCATTAACGCGGAGAACGATTTGACAAAACCTAATCGAGGGTTTCCAATTACAATTAAAATATGGATTACGATATTGTCCCAGCAACGGTGCTATAAATGCACACTCTGCGGCCAATGTCACAGATTATTACCGAGGCATTGGCGGAAATAAAGCACCGATTCCGTACGTGTGTACTACCAAGCGTGGTGGATGAGCAGTATCGCTTGCGCCTGGCATACGGTGGGACGCGGGTTTGAATCCCCGTACGGTCGAGTTAATCCCACTCCCCTATTTCTCCCCCCCCCCTCATTCCTCTCCCATCTTTAATGACCTCGACGTCTATGAGGTTGGAACTCGAAGGAAAAAAAAATCCTTCGTCAGTCAGTTTGGTGGCAACGAATATCACCGAAGAAAGAAAATCGATAATGCCATCGGCTATACGCCCTCCCCCACGTGACAGCGGCTTGTTCAGCATTTTCTTTTTTTCACTTCCGCCACCCGTGCTGCGTCGGGGTTACGAGGCGACTGGTCGTTAGGGTCGTAAACCTCAGCGTATTTATTGTGTTTGGGGACAGCTCGACCACACTTCAGAAATCGTTTAAACTGCGTCGTAAATGGCCAGCTTGTTTATTTATTTATTTTATTTTTTTTACGCTGTGCACTGTCCTTCGTCGATCCTAGCGTTCACAATAAACCGCTCTCAGGACCAACAATTATTCTTGTCTGGTATATAATCTGAAATTCTAGGCGTAACTGGAACACGCAATCATCAATTTATATTTTATTTTTTCATGGTCTTCGACTATTTCCAATTGACCAGCAACATGATATATTATTTTGCATCAAATATTGGTACATTAAAAAGAATTTACTACATTTAATGCCGTATTTAAAATCAGAATTCTCAAACCAACACATTCAAACACTTCTAATACATTTCGCATCTATCTTTGGGGGAAAAAAAACATGTTATTTAACATCAGGCACACATTCAACACACTTCTAAAACATTATCAGGTCATCATTAAACGAATTTCCGAAATAGGTTTTTACCTGTTATTATAAGTTGCTTACACTTAATAACCATTGTGTATCGAATCATGTGTGATAGGTATTTTTTATGAAGGAGGTAAAGCAAAATTCTAGCACATTTAACTACTTTTACCTCTTCCTATTATATCTGGCCACGTTTTTAGCTTTCATAGTTTGTGATTTTGGTATTTTCATCTTTCCGGAGAATTGTTTTCCTGAGTTGAGGGTATTCAACGATGAAATGTATTATGTCATCACAGATGTTGCTACATACACATTCTGGGGATTCTACGTTTCCTAACAGAAACATTCTGTGCCCTTATCGCAGCCTATTTATTATTGTTATTTCTTTTGAATTTAATTTTATATTGATCAACGTTTGGTTGGGGATGTCAAACTGAAGTGAGTGATACTAAGCTACTTAGGATCTACAATGAAGTTAACCTAATTCTTTTTTCCCTTCCCCTTTTTTTGTTACAGTGTGCAGCAGAGACAGTATATGGTGTGCAGTAGTTCCCAGCAATATGTACGAAACTGATAGAAGAACGCAGGATCATAGCTTTCCCTGATTGTACTATCACAGCCGGCGCGACCCAGTTGCTTTGAAGTCTCCACAAATCGGCCATCTCTTTCTCACTTGATTGCCATTACAGAATCCTGAAATTCTGGAATTCCCGTCCGGCCATCAAAATTTCTATTTTCCATGGTTTCCAGAAATCACTCCAGTAGATGTCGGGATGATTCCTTCGAAAAGCCATAGAGCCAAATTCCTTTTCGTTCCTTTCCTACAGTTGTTTCCTGACTCTAATTGCCTTGACACCGACGAGGAGTAAATCCATAAAAAAAAGAAAGATAGAAAGTATATTATGATCTTTGTCTCTTGTGACATTTTCGCCCTCAGATTTTTAATAAATGACGATTTTACTACGGGTATATTCAGTGTATGCAAGGGGGGAGCGGGAATCTTAACTACTGAGTTTCCAGACTGCTCGCCTACAATATAACCGTACCATTTATGCTTTTTTATTAATAACATACAGTGCACGGCTAACAGGGAAGATTTATGCTACATAAAGTAAGGTAAAGTGGGAACCATCCGTGGTATATATATGTATGTATGTAAGAAGTGAAGGTGGATGTCTCAACAGTCCTTAGCAATTCACCGGAATAATTTTGATACCTGCGGTGATTTACCGTTTAAGTCCCCAAATTTGTGTAAACTTAGGGTTGAGTTTATTTATTTTAATTCCGACACCGAGCGCAGTTTGTGGAAGCTTTTAGTTCTGCCCCAGGCCATCCAAATATGGATTTTCCATGGTTTCCCCAAATCACTTCAGGCTAATGCCATTATGGTTCCGTCAAAAAGGCTATGGCCGAATTCATTTCCGTTCCTTGTCCCTACTCCTTTCCCGCCTCTAATGACCTCTCCGTCGACGAGGCGTAAAGACATAACAAAAAATAATAATAATTTCGATGGAACGCGCACTTATCATAACTTCTAGTCTAATTTTCGACTTCCTCCTGTTTTTCCTCTTACGAATTTAATTTTTTTTCTATGGACCGCTCTTAATTCTTCAGCCTATATCTTTCCACTCCTCATCACCAATACACGCCTTGTACACTCCTTGACTCTCTTTCCCTCCCCCTTCCCGTCTTCCAATGAAACACGATTTAACTCCTTCATCATATTAATATCGAATATGTTCGGTGGTAATTTTGCCTCCTATACACCCTCTCTAACCTCCGTATTTGATAATCAAATTGTGGTTCCCGTACCATGCTACAATATACAAACAATAGTCTGACCTATGTTTTGTAATCCAGTTCCTTCACTTCTCTGTCGCATCCATTCATCACCCTACACATTCAGCAAGCACCACACGCGTTGTTTTGGGAAATACGTTTTCAATAAAACCAAATAAATGTACAGTCACTTCATAATAATTTATTTAAACTTCACAAGCACAAGGGGAAACCTGAGAATGATTGTCGGCAGCAGAATGCCTATTCACAGTGCGAGAAGCTTCCTAAATCTGTTTGGAGTGTTGCGTTATAAATTGCTCGCCAGTCCCTGTATCAACTCCCTTTACTGCCTGTTCGCGTGTTAATACCCTTGTTCCTCATTTATCAAATCCGTCAGCAATGCCCCATTTATCACAACGTTTTTCAAGTTAAACGTGATTTAACAAGAGGGCCGTTTACAAAAGATGGAAAAATGTAATGACGTTTGTTGATGTGTTACCAGAGATCAAACACACACTTTTAACGTAACCCGTAACTACCGGAATGCTTTTGGGCTGTAACAGCTCATGTTTTCTGTGTTTGTTTATTTTTCTTTAATTTTTATGTAATTTGTGATTAATTAATTCAAGCAATATTGGGTGTGCGTTATATTTTCCAGTTACTATGTAGCTGCCCATAGTAAGAACACTATATCATAGATCACTCTTAATGCTTACGAGAATATCTCTTCTCTTACAAAAATATTACGTTAACTCTTCCATTGGATGTTAGCTGACATGTTACTCCAACAATAATTAATTGTTTATTATCATTTCCCTGTTTGTAATTGTAATTATCATTAGAGGTTTCTTTTTGCTGATTCCATAGTAATTTTCAGCAGCCATTGATTTTCGTCACCATGTAAATTTAATCTCTTTTGTGAATTGCTGTTGTCTTATATCCATAACGCACTATCACTACAGACCCAATGAGATGTAATACCAGAAAATAACATTTTTCGCTGCACAAAGTAACCGCTAGATTGTTTAACAACTATCATTTGCAGGAGGACATGTTTGAGTGTTAAAAACTGTTTAGATGCCTTCAAACATGACCGTGATTTACTATACTGCTATTTTCTAATCTGTCCTCAACAATCTAACTTGCGTAATATTGTAATTGGCTGAGTAATGTGACACGACATATCCATTTCTTGTTTCGTGTTGAATTTTGTTTCAAGTATTCACTTGAAAATTCATAGAGAACGATAAGCAAAGAGGATAGCTACTAGTAGTAGAAGGGGTGAAGGAGAATCTTTGGTGGCGAACAATGACAGCACGAGTTGGCAGCTACACGAATCAAGCTAACCTCTGCATTGTCTTTCAAGATCACAGATCGAACCACAGGCAAACATACAATAAATGGATTGAATAAAAGATCACTACTTTTTTACGTATTGTGAAACTTCTTGTCTTAATTCGTTTAGAATTTCTAATTTATTTCCAGTTGCATGGAAATAAGAAACGGAACTTAACAGTGCAGTCCTTTGAGCAAAATTATCAGTACCGAGAAACAGGTAAAATAGGAAGAAGTTACAGCAGCAATTCTAGAAAGACCAAATAATAAATCTGGCGTTTTATAAAGTCGGACACGAAATCTGAGCCAATCAGCTTCTAACATCCACGATACCTACGATTCTGATGTCATAAACTGGTTGGAAGGGAAATCAATTTCTTACTAGAGCATGTCTGATATATTTGTTTTGGATATTAATTACTTCAAACAAACAGTTTATTAGAAACTTGCAGAACTGTTTCTGTAAGGTTTAGCCGTTTCAAACTATTATTAAGGGGAATATCTGTGGCTGTTGAGGAATTTAGTTCTCTTCCAAAATAATAAGAAATTACTAATTCCGTAATTTATTTTACCTTTCTACTACAAAGTCAGGAAAGGTTGGTTGGAAGAAACTCTTAGCTATTATTAATTGCAATAATTATTCGAAACCTTATCTCATACAAAAAAATTCTCACAGTGGGCATTGGATGTTACAAAGTTGTTCTCAAGTATCAGAACAGTTTAAGGGTGCTTTGATAGCTTTGTTGATTCAACAGGATAGTTTTGTCAGAAATTGGTACGGTTTTTTGCAGTTGTCCAAGGCAGTGCAATGTAACGTGATACTGTGTAGCTGGTCAATCAAAGAGGTCACGTTTATTTCAGGTCTGGCTAACACGCTAATAATCTTATCCGTGCAAGACGTAGGTTCAAAGACCTCGCCATTCGCGTGACGGAATGCAATACGTCATTCAAGAAACAAAAAGTAATACGGGTAGCTAAAGAAATACACATAGATTGTCCATGTTATTAGAAATGTGATTGACTTGTAGTTCTGGTTGATGAATTGCCCAATAAATTTTTTACTAGTTCTGTCTACCAAACATTTTGACTACGCCGTTTACTGCACCACTTAATAGGAGAACTGAGTACTTTATAATGTACGCGATTATCGATCAGATGCAGGTCGACCAGGTCGACCATGGCCTACCGTCGGTGGAGATATCACAACGAGACATCGACTGTATGGTCACGCAGTCTATGACAGACTGGCGAGCTGGCACGAAAGCAACACTATCGTACAAAAAAATCTCGAACCCAGTATCAGAAATGCTGTAATGCCGTATTAGGTGAAACCGCATTTCTTTTTCTGTCATCCGTTTCCCGACTGATCTGATGCAATGACTCATACCTACGTACATTGGACTGCTGCCTCTCTTTCGAAATACCGGCTCCGGTAGCGGAGAGACAAGAGTCGCCGGTTTACACCAAGTTGCATTCACATATATGTTGCCTCCATCTTGTGATGTGGTAGTAATGAAGATAAAAAATGATGGCAGCTGGCTATATGGCCAACTGGCGGGGTACCACTAAAGAAAATTATAAATCTATTTTCTCAGTTTTATGTTTAATTCCTTCCCTGAGCTATTCCATGCATTATCGGATAATCCAATATCTTATCTCTCAGAATGTGATCCAACATCGCGTTTTCATCTTTCGGTATAATCTCCCATAAACACTTTTCACTACCTATCACTTCGTGCAATTAATTGTCAGCATCATTCATAAAACACATACGTTTTAAGAGCTTCCATAGCAGTTCAATGTTTCTGTCAGGTGATTTCAACGCGTTTTTTGATTTTAGTTAATTTTGAATCAGTTTTTAATTCTTTCAACTTCAACAAATGTTTAGTTTTCTATGTGCACAGTTATTATTACTGAGATTCTAAATGTTCTTAAGCTGGCAGTTATTTACTAATGAATCCTCTATCTGGTTAGATTTTGTATGTATGTTCTTTTGGGTGAACTCGGACCACGTTAAGACTTTCTATAGCTTGAGTTTTGTTGTGGATGCGTTCACATCATTGTTACAACTGGAGTTGTTAGCCCTAGGTGGAGCCTACAGTTTAACGTGGAATCCGAACTTCCTGGCGTCGCTCATAAGAAGCGAACGGCTTAACCACTGAGCTACTGTATACGAGGTCAAGTGTACAGCAAGTAGTTGTTAGCAGGAAAAACATTTTTGTTTGGGAGGTTGGCAACACTACTGAGGAAGGTGGTGTGCCGTACAGCAGCCAGTTGCAGTTGGTTTCGTGTGTGCGGTGCATGCTATTTTCGTCGGATTGTTAAATGCCGTCTTTAGAGCAGCGTGGCAATATAAAATTCTGTGCTTTGCTGGAAAAATCACCCTCGCAGACATTGAGATGCTGAAGAAAGCTTACGGAAACTATGTGAGGAAGAAAACGGAAGTTTACGAGTGGCACAAGCGTTTTCGCGACAGTCGCACAACAATTGAAGATGACTTTCGGACTGTGAGGCCTTCAGCTTCCACGACAGATGATAATGATGAGCGCGTTCGGCACCTTGTGCGTGCGGACAGCGGAACAACCAGTGGCGTAGCTAGGTCAACAAGGGCCCCGGTGCAAAAAATGTATTTTGGCCCCTCAGGCCAGATGGGCGACCTTTTTTTTTGCTTTGTGTTGCTGGTAAGGGCCCCCTGAGCAGTGGTTGGGGCCCCCCTGAGCAAGGGTCCTTAGAGAGAGGCTTCCTGTGTCTCAGGGGCCCCCTTAGACGACTGTAGAGCTAAAAAAAAGGTCGCCAGTTTGCCATGAAGGCACGTGGGCCTCTGAACTGCGCTTGGGGGCCCCCAGAGGTGCGCTTTTGGGGCCCCCCAGAGGTATGCTTGGGGGCCCCCTGAGCGTAGGGGCTCCGGTGAACTGCACCGCCTAGCCCCATAGTAGCTACGCCCCTGGGAACAACCATTGATTTTATTGCCAACGAAGTTGGTATTTCACATGGGAGTGTTCACAGCATTCTTCATAATGATTTGAACATTCATCGTGTTTGCTTGCACATGGTTCCGAAAATGTTATCCCCTGAGCAAAAAGAAATTAGAATGACCATGTGCAGGGACTTGATTGAAATGGCTGATGCAGACGACAGCTTCCTGTGCAATATATTAACAAGTGATGAGGCGTGGTGCTTTCATTACGACCCTCAGATTAAACGACAGTCTGCTGAATGGAAGTCAAAAACATCACTAAGAAAACAAAAATTTCGCTTGGACAGAAGGTAAAGTAATGTTGGAGGTGATTTTTGATTACCGGGGCTTGATTCATTATTAATTACGAGGCATGTTTTTTAAGTAAATACCGTTTTGAAATTAAAAAAAGACGTGCAAATATATCTCAATAATTTTATTTTTACATGAAAGCCTGTACCTTACTCTACTTTTCTACATAATTCCCTTCAATATTGAGGCACTTGTCATAACGTAGTACCAGTTTTTGAAAACCCTCCTCATAGAAGTCTGCCGCCTGCATCACAACGGTTTTGACTTCGTTATCGTCTTCAAGACGCTGACCGCCCAGGTGTTTCTTCAAGTGCAGGAACAGATGGTAGTCACTGGGCGCCAGATCAGGGCTGTACGGAGGATGATCTAGAGTTTCCCATCGAAAAGATGTGATGAGATCTTTGGTCTGATTAGCCACATGTGGACAGGCATTGTCATGCAGCAAAACGATGCCCTTGCTCAACTTGCCACGTCTTTTGTTCTGGATTGAACGGCGCAGATTGTTCAATGTCTCAAAATAAGCTGCTGCATTGATTGTCTCATTACGAGGCAGAAATTCCACAAGCAATACTCCTTTTCTGTCCCAAAAAACTGTGCACATGATTTTCCGGGCAGAAATCGTTTGCTTGAACTTCACTTTTTTGGGCGAATCTGAATGCCGCCATTCCATGGACTGTTGCTTTGATTCAGGTGTGACGTAGGCCACCCATGTCTCATCGCCCGTAACAATTTGGCTTAAGAAATAATCACCATCGTTGTGGTACCGCTCAAGGAAAGTCAATGCACTGCCCTAAACGTTTGGTTTTGTGCACCTCCGTTAACATTTTCGGTACCCAACATGAGCACAATTTTCGGTAATTCAAGTGCTCGGTCACAATGCTATACAAAACACTACGAGAAACATTAGGAAAGTCATCACACAAGGAGGAAATCGTAAAGTGTCTGTTTTCTCTCACCTTATTGTCCACTTTCTGCACCAAACTTTCATTAACGACCGAAGGACGCCCACTCCGTTGTTCATCATGCACATTTGTGCGGCCATCTTTAAATGCTCTCACCCACTTTCTCACCATTCCATCACTCATAATGTTTTGTCCGTAAACTTCACATATCTCACGATGCATATCCATCGGTTTTAGGCCTTTAGCACAAAGAAATCTTATAACAGCCCGTACTTCACAGCCGGCGGGACTCACGATTATCGGAGGCATCTTAAACACTCAGTGAACAACGTAAACAAGGAAGAATTAGACTGTAATGGCGTCAGTGCGTAAGCGAGAGATGCAGGTACCCAGTGCGCATGCGCGGAACGCCGACCGTAGCGATGCAGCCATGGTGTGACAAAACGGTACTTACTTAAAAAATACGCCTTGTAATTTCTGAAGGGAAAACAGTCAACAAAGAATTGCACACAGAGTTCTTAAAACGGTTACGAGATGCAATTCAACGAAAACGACCTGAACAATGGCAAGGGAATGATTGGTTTTTGTTGCATGGGAATGCCCCGTCACATCGATCCATAATGGTAAAACAATACCTTGCCAAAAACAACGTTACCAGTCTGCATCACCCTCCATATTCTCACGATCTTGCATCACCCGATTTTTACCTGTTTCCACGGCTAAAAATAACATTAAAGGAGCGACGTTTGGCTGAATCATCAGGAGTGATTGAAAATGCGACGAAGCGGCTGACAGAACTTTCGAAAAACGTCTTTCAGGAGTGTTTCCAACAATTGTATGAACGGTGGAACATACTTTCAATAAATTTTTACTAACCAATTCCGAAAACTTTTTGACTCTATGTCGTATTTATATTTGTAATTTTAGACATTTGATGCGCGTTCAGCTGGCGCCAGAGCTTCTGTACAATAATTTTGCCGGTATGAAGCAGATTAACATAAAAATTGGTAATTAATGTGCGGTGCATCCGCCAATGCCACACAGTTGTAGTGTTGCCCAAAATCGGTCTTGGTCTTGCATTTTTGCAAGACCAAGACCAAGACCAGGTGTATTGATGCAAGACCAAGACCGGCCAAGTCTGGTCTTGTTCTTGCATTTGGGCAACACTAGTGTTGCCCAAAATCGGTCTTGGTCTTGCATTTTTGCAAGACCAAGACCAAGACCAGGTGTATTGATGCAAGACCAAGACCGGCCAAGTCTCGTCTTGTTCTTGCATTTGGGCAACACTACACAGTTGATTTGACGTTATGATTGGCTACGGCTGCACCGTGACTGTTGATTGTAACTCTCCATGCTGATGCCAAATGTCATTATAGCCGAATCACTAGCCGTAAAATTCTGTATTTACATTTTAATTTCATATTTTCTGTTAAGTGATATTTTAGTGTTGTTTGATATCAAGGATGACTAATTGCAGTTTAATAGATAGTAATTATAAAGAACTGCATTATTGAATTATTTCTACAATATTTAAAATTCACAATGTTTCAAATGTATTTGTGTCGCAGATACAAGCTTGAAATAATTGGAATAAATAAGGTGAGAAGCTTGACAGTAAAGTAAGTTGTACAAATATGTTATTGGGCAATCCTCTCAGAATCAGCATAATTATTACAGTAAAAAAAGGCTGAAGGAATTTAAAATTAGAATTCGTAAATGGAAAAAGTAGACTGGAAAAGAATTTTAACACTTAAAGTATATAACCTAATAATAATAACAAAAGAAAGGGGTAATTAGATGACTATAAAAATGGCGATCACAACATGCGCTCCATCTCAAGAAAAAATCCAATTCAGAACAGATTAACATTTTGAATAGTATGGCTGAGAAAGCAGGTGAAAAACCAGCGCATATAGCAAATATTTTACCTGCCTTATACACCTAAATAAGAATAGGGAAAAGTCAATCAACTAAATATATTTCAGAATCCTGGAGAAATAATACAACGTAAAGGTATTGATTAATAGGAACTGAAGAAAGATCTCGAAAAATATAATTAGTCTATCAATAAACAAAATATGTTCTCAACAACCAATTAACATTAACAGAAGCAACAGTTCCAGACAATAAACCGAGCGTAGTGGGTGAGCGGCTAACGCTCTGGCCACGCATTCGGGAGGACGCCAGTTCGAATCCTCGTCTGGGCATCCAGAATTGGGTTTTCCGTGGTTTCCCCAAATCACTCCAGGCGAATTCCGGGATGCTTCCTTCAAAAGGCCATGGCCGCGCTCCTCGTCCCCAATCCCATCCCGCCTCTAATGACCTCGACGTCAACGAGGCGTAAAGCCATAAGTAAAAAATAAAAAATAAAGCAAAGCACAACACAGTTTTCAAGCCAGAATGTCTCTTCGCGGAAGAAAGTTTAGTCTTACACAAAAGGATAAATTAAAAAGGGAAAGGAGGAAAAATTTTGAAAAATAAAAATTCTCGGACCAAAGATAAACGGAAATTAGTGTAAGGAACGAACAGAATGAAAGAGATGAAATTCCCAGTCATCAAGTTTATAAAACAAACTAAATTAGTTAGTGAAGAATTTGCAGCACATATATTTCGCATTCATCATTGTTCCTTTAAATAATTATATATAAAATAAAGAAATGATTGAGTTATTATAATTACCACGTGAGATTAGTTTGTGAATGTGTGATATTTTACTTTATATATTATATGAAATTGTTTTGAATGAGTGTGAAAGGTTCTTAAAGTGTTGTAACAGCCCTCAAATCTAAACTTAAATGAAATTGTATTTTGTGAATCATTTATAGTAGGCTGGAGTATGGTTGAATATGATCCTAGTATGTTTGTTTTGCAATTTCCTGTAAAACAGTGTAAATAGACTGTTTTATGAAAAGAAATTATTTAAAGGTCATTAAATATGTTTAAGAACAGTATTGTGTAAGAGGATTGCTTAAATGTTCGTAATTCCAAGTATTAATGCAAGTTACGATGTCTAAAGGACAATTAACGACAGTTTAAAATGATTTATATGAATAATTTTGTGTTTAAGTATCTTTAATTTCCATATCTGACCATTTTGTAATAATGTTAAATGATTATGATTGTTTTTAATGTGTTTCAATTGTTTATGTAATTGTTAATGTTCGAGAATTATTTGGCGGAAGCTTTTGAAGTGTTCTAGAAATTTCGGTAGAGTTTATATAAAGCGCTCATCCAAGTCAGAGAGAGAGTTAGTTAGATAGTTTTTTCGGCAATGTTTTTCACCGACTCAGATTACGACAGCCAAGCGCTGTATTGTCTTTGGAAAAAGTGTTGTATGCAATCTCTGTAATGTATCTATGCATGTAAACACTATCGTTCACGTCGAGTTTCTCTGAGAATAAAAACAAGTCTAAACTGAAATTCATTGTGGACTACTTAATTATCGTATTAATTAAACCACGAACAATCTTATAGTTTGCTAAACTTTTTCCGTATTATAATTATGCCAGTTTCCATATTTGAGCGTGATTTCAATGTATTGAAAGTTTAATTTATCAAAAGCTTGTAAATTAGTCCTAATTAATTGAAGATTATTTCTATTTAGTGCCCGGTAGTTTTAAATAAGTTTTAATTGTTTTTAATGGAAGCTGATTTTCTGGGTCATTATTTGGCGTTCTTTAAACGGGTGGTGGCACTTGTGTTTACGTCAACAATTTTCTATGTAATTCATAAAATGTTATGCTAACAGCGGCCAGCAGAGTCGATCAGAATGTCAGTAGAAGAAAGCTATTCCTATTTCGCCATGCGACCTGGCAATATTCGATGAAGAGTCTGATATTTATTTTAAAAGTGTTCCTGCAGTGAAAGCAAAGAGAAATGCCTCTTATGATTTCTCATTTTAAATTAACTTCATCATCACAGCTGAGAAAATCACTCTAATATGACGACCGAATCAAACTGCGATTTTCAACTTCTATTGAACGTTAACGCAATAATAGTCCCAGTTAAATTATAAATTGGTAATTTCACCTGCAACTCAATAGTGAGAAGTATGGACTCAATGTCAGCGATGAACTTCTCTACAAATGTACTGGCGAGGGCTAATTTATTTGTATACCCTGAGCTATTAAAGAATATCTGTGTTTTCAGAACTCGTAACTGCTGAAGTGCGTCCGTCCAGGTGCAGCCCGTTGATAGCTGCTGTTGGCAGCCCTGCTGACAGCGCTCGTGCCTGATTGGTCCCTTTGTTGCGGGCCGGGTATTGAACTTCCCAAACAAATGCAGCTACAATGGACCGCCAGATAATGGCCACAAGTCAATTTGGAGCGGGAAAAAATGTAGCACGCGCAAAAAAATGTAACATTCCACTAACAACATACTGCCAATTAACAGGAATATCTGCGCACCTGAGGGTCGTTTGTCCTTTGCTGGCCGGATAACAATGGAACTATTTTCATTTTTCGCTGCAAAGAAATTCCAGACTCTATTCCAAATGGAAACTGGAAGCTATGTTACCGCGTTGTACATATGCTTGCCTCAAAGCCCGTCGAAAATGACAGGTTGAATGGAGTGCTCTGCAAGTAATTTCTTTGCAGTTGCTTAACCAAACAAAATTGTTGTAAAATAAAGCTTAATGCAGTTCCTCGGGCCTTGAGCTACAACAAAAACTGTCAGTTGTCATCTTGGTGCAGGTTACATTTCAACCGAACTACAAAATCCGCTAATATTGCCGCTAGAAAATCAAAGTCTCAATCCTGCGCGAATTGAAACGTACAATTCAGTGCATCGCATGTTAGTGGCATCGTGCATCGTGATATAAACTTGACCAAAATCTTCACGGATTCTTAGACCTTTCTTTTATATTATCCGTGATTGAGATCGATACTGCAATGTATGAACGGCTGACACACTTGCAACTACTTACATGCGCCTGAAACAAGGACCTCAGTAATGTATCGTCAGTGAAAGCAAAGGAAATTAAAAATAAATAATAACAACCTACGTTATGCCTCGCAATATTAGTTTTAATTATGGTCCAGGGTACATAGATCGCCATCAACATAGGTGGCGGTAAATATGGGAGTGCCTCAGGGTTGTGTATCGGGGCAGTTGCTGTTCATTATTCTGATGAATGATTGTGTTGATGGTTTAGAGTCAGGATTTAGGTTGTTTGCAGATGATATAGGATCAAAACAGGTGAAGACTGTGAATAGCTGCAGGGTGACCTGGATAGAATATCTAAATGGGTAGGTCAGCATGAAATGAAGATAAATTCCAAAAAGAGTTATCTTATTAGGTATACATATAAAAAAACTAAAGGATGTTTACGATGATAGGTTGGGGTTAGAATTGCTTGCTGATGGTTTGAAGTGTAAATATCTTGACATAATTTTTGATAACAAACTCAACTGGGCAAAGCACATTGGGCAGGTGGTAGGAAAAGGTTACAAAATCCTGGAGAGGGTGATGAGAGGATGTACCAAATTAGTTAGAAAATTGGGTTATAAAACTTTGGTCAGACCACTGGTTGAATATGGCGGAGTAGTTCGGGTCCCACATTTTGGGTATTAAAACAGCAGTTGCAGGACTTGCAAAGAAGAGCAGCTAGATTTGTTTGTGCAAATTATCGCAGGACCCAGTCAGTAACTGATATGATACAGGAGCTGGATTGGGAGTCACTGGAGGACAGGAGGAGGGTGAAGATAGCGGTAGAAATGTACGAGGCACATGTTGGTTCTGGGGCTTGCAGGGGTTTTGGTCGAAAAATTGGGAATAGTGCATGGGAAAAGCGACCATGACCATAAGCTGGCACTCGATTTAATGCATAAGGGAGTGTAAAAATGTTCTATTGTAGATAAGAGTGTCATGGATTGGAACAAATACCAAGTGAGTGATGAATAATTTACCAAAAACGCTAAAGGGATTTAAAATTAAAATTTGTAAATCTCAATTTAACCCCCAAATTATGTAAGATAATTTAAAAAATAATAAAATAAAAAGTGTTGATTAGATGACTAAGGGAATTGGCACCTCAATTAATAATAATCAATGCGGATATAATTTAATTCCAACAAAGTAATTATTTCATTAATATTGTACTGATTAAAAAAAATATAATTTAAAATATTCGTGCCCTCTGTTGTAACTTCAAATGCTCGTTGTAATTTTGACCCAAACTATTTAACAATCTATTCAAAGCATTGCTGATCAAAAATTAAACCTTTCATCTCACATACCTGTGGGCAAAGAATTTAAAGAAAAATATCACCATCGAAAAAATATAAATAAATAAAAACAATTAATACGTTAATTTAAACAAAATATCTAAATTTCTTAAAGTGTTCTGGTAAGTCATCTGTTCGCCGATGCTTTACTAAATGGTACTGTTACTAAATTAAGTTCGTAACCTCTAATGTGTAGTAATATCTGTAGCCGCTGTTTAATCCACCAAGGAAGGCTGGCTGCGTGACGGACACAGTGACCAAGGGTAGTGTTTTATTAGTGTAGATGTTATCGGCAAAATAGGAACACAGTACTATATGTAACTGTTGTAAGTAACTTAGTTCACTAGGTGCGAAACATCATTTAAATTTGACAAGCAGATTTTTCGGAACTCGCGTTCAATTAAAGAACACAAACAGACGTGTTTATTTTTATTTTTCATCTTTGCGATGTTGCATCAACATAACATATGTCTCTTATTGGTCTCGGGACCCTGTTTGAAACTCTATGAAAAACTGTGAAAGTTTTCTTTATAATTTATTTGGCTAGTTGCCTTACAGCCAAACCACATACATTTAATATACTTTAAAATATATACAAACATGTACACATACAGAGATAAAGACATAATGTCTTGTTCCTTTACATGAACGTGGGGTTTTTAATCCGCATTATCACTGCCTGGAAATGTTTAGATCATATACTCCCAAACGTTTTGGCCTAACGCCTTTTAGAAAAATAATTTATCACCACCCATATTCGAAAAAAAACTATTCACCCTACCATTTTCAGAAAAAAGCCATATTTACTTTTCTTGCTATAAATATGGTAAACCCGTAGTGCTCCAACTTTTTTGAAACAGTGAACTAATGGCGCCTGTCTTAGGTGAAGTGTACAATACATCTACTGAAAAACAAAGACAGATTTCTAAAATGACTTTATCAAAACACATTAACAATGTTGGTATTTTGTTCACAGTTTGATTAACTAATACACTTTATGAAATGAACTATTATTAATTTGAGTTCTGAGCTTAGTGTAATGACAGTAATTTTTCGATATTTGTTACCTTATTTTTTTCATCCGCGTTCCACTATTAAAAATCTGTTACTTTTCTTAGTTAATAATTTGATATCTACGCTAAATCTTCTTTTGCTACATATGATCATAGGAATGCAATGAAAAATGTCTTTGATGCAGCGCTTATAGTCAGATAACATTCTGGGAAGCATCAGCAACCCATAATTTTTAATTTTGATCCTTTTTTTTACTTATGGCTTTACGCCTCGTCTGCGTCAAGGTTATTAGAGGCGCAATAGATGGGGGGGGGGGCAAGGAACAGGAAGGAATTTGGCCATATCCTTTTGGAGGATCTATCCCGGCATACGCCTGGAGAGGGGAAACCATGGAAACCCCAAAACTTGATGCCCAGACGGGAATTTGAACCCGCATCCTCCCGAATGCGAAGACACAGCGTTAACCACTCACCCACTTTTTTTTTTTCAACTGCTTAACGTCTCCTATAACAACTAGGTCTTTAGAGACGGGAAAGGATGGGGGGCAAGGATGGGAAGGAATTCGGCCATGGCCTTTTGAAGGAAGCATCCCGGCATTCACCTGGAGTGATTTGGGGAAACCATGGAAATCCCAAATCTGGATGCCCAGACGGGGATTCGAACCGCCGTCCTCCCGAATGCGAGGCCAGAACGTTAACCGTTACACCACCACGCTCCGAGCCGACTGTGGTTGTTACTAGTTATTTGAAACCATTTTGTCGAACCATGGTTTAACTTTTTCGCAGAAGCTTTCTTTCTTGTGAGTGTGCCTTCGATTCTCGCTGCCATGAAAGTATCAATTTACTTCTAAAGAGTTGAAGTACTCAGTAAATGCCGGGATGCTTCCTTCAAAAAGCCATGGCCGAATTCCTTCCTATTCCTTGCCCCCTATCCTTTCCCGTCTCTAAAGACCTCGCTGTTAAGAGACGTTAAGCAGTTAAAAAAAAAAATACGTCATGCGGTACTGGATTTCTGGATTTAGGACCTCGTGGATTGGGAGATCCAGTGGATGGTTGGGATGGTGTAATTTTATCCACTCACGTGCCGTTGTTTCTTGGAGTGTTACTTCTGGAGGTGGCATATTGTTGATGATATGTAACCAGGCAGGGAACAATTAGCTGGAGACAGTTTAGCCCTAGCCATTTACTCGAGGGGAAAAAAAAGAGATAGCAGCGTTAATTTTGGTCGTCCTAAGCCGCTTTTCTACGCTCTCTTCCAAAGCTACTGTTTACTTGCTATGTAAGCTGCTGTGAAAACTTTGGAAGGCGATATCTGAGACGCTAAAGCTTGTAGCACAAAATTCCTTCAATTCAAACAACGAAGGTGATTCTACGCTGCAACATATAAAAGAATCGTCGAAATCCATGATTACCAACGCTGATAGCTCCCATTGTTAGAGCTGAAATTGTTTCGGAAGTCGCACGGTTGTGACAAGAAGGTGCAGCACTTGTGGCTGAAGAGACAGACGAATTAATGGGACAGCGGATTGGTCCTGAAATAGGTCCAAGTGACGCTTAGGACTCATTCCTTTTTGCTTCAGACTTTGCGGCTGGGAGAGCGGGGGTAAGCAACGGAAAGGAACTCGGCCATGACCTATTGAAGGAACCATCCTGCCATTCGCCTGGAGTGACTTCGGGAAACCATGGAAAACAGAAATCTGAATGACGAAACGGAGATTCGAATTCGTGATCATTTGAATGCCAGTCTATACCGGGGTTGGGCTTCTTACTGACGTTCGATAATAATTCTTCGGCATCTCGTATGTAAAACGCTTGGCAGGTTTCCGTCTCTCCACTGATCCGCTGTTCACTTTCTTCCTCGTTTTAGGAGAACAAGTGAAACAACACAAACAGTACTGCGTTATCGGAAAATCGTACATATTTTTGTTTTGCTAAGCGAAGGATTATGAAAAATGTTTTATTTAAACTCTACTGTTGATTATTCTCTTCAATATTTCAGTGTTCTGTTGTTGTTTTTTCTTCTTTTTATGGCTTTACGCCTCGTCAACGACCAGTTCTTTAGAGACGGGATAGGGCTGGGGACAAATAACTGGTAGGAATTCGACCATGGTCTTTTAGAAGGAACCATCCCGCCATTCTCCCGGAGCGATTTGGGGAAAGCTAAAAACTGGATTCCAGGGTTGGATTCGAACCCACGTCCTCCTGAATGCAAGGCCATAGTGTTACCGCTCACCAACCACGCTCTGTCAGTATTCTGCTACAGATCCAACACCACTGTAACACTTTACACAACCGGTGTGTTAAATTGTTCACAAACTTTATGTTAACAAATGTCAGTCACTTTCGGATGCGTAGTGTCTTAGTAGCAATGGTAATCGGCTGTTTACTGAGTATTTAAAAAGTATTACAGCTGACGAAAAATTTTAAAAAAGCAACATGTCCCCCATTTTTTTTAGGTTGCAGCTGCTATTGTTTGTACGGACATTGGATTCAAGATTATTTTGAACTGTTACCAACTAGAGAATACATAAGGTCACTGACATAATTTTGCAGAAGCTGGGAAGCCAGGGGCAGTAAACATAATGAATACCAGATCCTAAGTATGGAAGTGAATTCTTCGGAATGCTAATCCAACGTTAAAGTGCGGTATCTCTGGATATTCTGTATAAGAATACATCTACATTGAATGAATATAAACAAACAAAAAGCAAGTGACGTCACAGCCTCTAGCACAAGGCTACTCGAGGACCAAGCGTAGCCTTTTATTAGTATAGGCGAG
Organism: Vandiemenella viatica; assembly: GCA_031002005.1. Classification (NCBI taxonomy): domain Eukaryota; kingdom Metazoa; phylum Arthropoda; class Insecta; order Orthoptera; family Morabidae; genus Vandiemenella; species Vandiemenella viatica. The sequence goes on from JARYHS010009186.1 coordinate 249,476,124, forward strand.
ACGGAATAGGTTTTATTTCATGGAGTTGTCACGATGCGTTGTAGGCAGCGGCCTTTTCCGATGTTTGTGAGTGCGCCGCTGGATAGGACGCCGGCTGGCTCCCGAATGAGCCCTGCGCCGCCTCAGCGTGTCGGCTCAGTGCTGCCAACCGCTGCGCGCGCCCGTCCGTCTCTCCGCGTGTATCCCGCGGGAGTCAGCGGGACGCCTCGTCTGGACCGCCGCCTCAAGGAGTCGTCACCGTGACGTCACCGGTGACGCCGCGGCGCTCGATGACGACACATCGATCTGGCGCCACCCCGCCCGCGGCGGCGCTAGTGGCGGGGGGTTGTACGCACTGCGGTCGGCCGACGCGATGTCTCCCGTATTACTCGGGTGCCCAGCCTGGCGGCAAGTTGCAGAGTCGTTCCGCTGCCCTAATAACCTCCCGACTTGCAGAGAAAACAAGTTTCGCTAAATGGGACTCTCCCCTCGAGAAGAAAAACAACATACCCGAAATTTTTGCTGTTAACGTTTCAAATATTATACTTTGCACAGTCTTTCAGCCATACAGTGCTTTTTTTTATTTTTACTTTTTTTTTTTTTTTAAAAAAAACCCCCTGCTTAACGTCTCTTAACAGCGAGGTCTTTAGAGACGGGAAAGGATGGGGGCAAGGAATGAGAAGGAATTCGGCCATGGCCTTTGTAAGGAAGCATCCCGGCATTTGCCTGGAGTGATTTTGGAAACCATGGAAAACCCAAATCTGGATGTCCGGACGGGGATTCGAACCGCCGTCCTCCCGAATGCGAGGCCAGAACGCTAACCGTTACGCCACCACTTACGGTCATACAGAGCTATATTATTTCTAAAACGTATTTATTTTCCTTTGGTCGAATCATCTTACTTCCTTCATACTTGACCAAAATGGATAAATGAGTTATCAATTTAGAAATTAAGTTCTCCGCTGCGGCAACATCACTAATTAAGAAGCGAATTTTTCCGTAACAACTCTTAAAAAGTAAAATTACAGACAATCAAGGAAGGACACAGGAATGCTATAGTATGAGGTCAAGGTGCTAGCCTTCACTTGCGCCGATAAGGAGTGATCACATACCGCTAGATAGTAGCACTACATTTAGAATATTTGACTAGGGCCATGATCGCATTACCGCTAGAGATTTCAGTTGACAAGTAAACCATTGCTACAAAATGATATAGCTCTGAGCCAGGCTGCCAGCCTTCGTTGGAGTCTATAAGGAGTGAACGCACTCCCTCTAGATAGAAGCACGACATATCACAGGTATAAGAATAAAATGTGCGTGTTTTCAGGGGTAAGGAGCTTTTCGGGTATTTTGGATTATGTTAGGGAAACGTTTCATCATTTATAATTGTATCGCAGGGCGTTGTAAGTGTTTTGCTACGTACCCATATAGATAGATAGATATATTCACTTTGATCCCATGTGAGAATAATCTCGGGGATGTGGAACAGTACATACACTTATTAATAATGTCAATTATGTTACTATATAATTGATAATATTAATATATATTGGTAACAAGTTAGCTACAACCCATTAGTATAATCAATATCTATTGTAATCTACAAATACAATCCCGAGTTAATTACTACTTATTATGTGGAACAGTGTATACATTTGTTACCAGCATCTAATAAACAGTCATTTTCTTACCAACCAGTTAAAATAATAAGTTTTACTGCAATCTACAACTACATATTATATTATGTTAGTTACTATTTATGTGGAACAGTACACACACATATTAACAATATCAATTATATTACCAACAACTCATAAGTAGTCAATTACTTAAAAACCTGTTAGCATGATAATTTTTCACAGCAGTTTTTGAGTGCATGCTATCCCATGTTAGTTACTGTATATGAGTGAATTTTGTAAACAGTGTAATTACTTCATTTGACAAAAGTTTCAATAGAAAGAAAAACCATGTATCATTTTAGTAACTGTGGACAACTTTGTCACCTTCTCCTTCCATACACCATATATACTATTATATCAGTCATTCTTAGTTACCAAATTCCAAGAAGAAAATTCTTTCACAGAGTAAAATGGGTTCTGAAGCAGAAACTCTTTCAGTTTGGACTTAAAGTAGTTGGGTTTTTGTAGATAACATTTAATTTCTGTTGGTAAGACGTTGAATAAGGAAGCTCCAGTAAATGTTATCCCTTTCTGTAAAATTGGCAGTGATTTGTGAATATTATATTTATTCCTAGTATTATGGTTATGTATATCACCATTAAGGTTGAAGTTTTCAGGATTTTCCACTAAAAATGATAGTACGGAGTATACATACTGTGCTGGCATTGTTAGTACATCTAGGTTTTAAAATAGATTTCTGCACGACGTCCGTGGGCTTGCTCCACAAATAGTTCCTACAGCACGCTTTTGTAATTTAAATACCCTCCGTGCTTGTGAAGAGTTTCCCCAGAATGAGATGCAGTAAGTGAACAGGGAGTGAAAATATGCTAAATATAGTCACTTTCTGGTTGATGATCAATCGCTAGGAATGAGCCGGTTCTTCTTTCATCCTAATAGAAACCTTCAACCTCGCTATTCGTGGAGTAAGATTTTCGCACGAGCCACCGGCTGCTTTGCTTGTCACAACTTTGCTACCCGTGACCCTGTATCCGGCGGTGTTTATAAACAGGGGCGCTGAGTGGAGAGAGTTACGGCTGCCGCCCTGTCCCAGCGTGGGAGTATACAGGGCGCACGCCTCATAAAGAGGGATTATTGGGTTACGAGACTCTCGGTCTTCCAAGTTTATCACTTGTGCCAGAAAGAGGGAGCCACGGCGAGTTTATGGGCCTTTCGCCGTAGTTTGTATTCGACAGGGAAGTGATGCTCACTGAAAGATTGTACAAAGTACCTTCCCTCACCTGTAAATAATGGTTTTATAATTGTTATCACGATTTACCACTGCAAGTGTAGTTTGAAATAACTTCAGTCTTATTTTATTGGCCAGACACTTTTTTTTTTTACTTTTGGCTTTACGCCTCGTCGACGTCGATGTCATTAGAGGCGGGATTGAACCGGGGACGAGGAACGGGAAGGAATTCAGCCACGGCCTTTTGAAGGAAGCATCCCGGCATTCTCCTGGAGTAACTTGGGGAAACCATGGAAAACCCAAATTTGGATGTCCGGACGGGGATTCGAACCGGTGTCCTCCCGATTGCGAGGCCAGAGCGTTAACCACTCACCCACCACGTTCGGCCTGAATGTTTTAGAACTAAAGTGCAAGTAATAAATGTTTATTATTTACATTATTAATAAAAGTAGCACAGTGTTGTTTCAGGTAACTATAGAATCTCAAATAACCTACAAAAAACAAAAAAAAAAAAAACAAAAAAAAACCAAAAACAAAAATCGTTATGTTTTTAGTATGACTTGAGTTATTTCGATGTGACAAGATAACAAAAAACGACACTGATTTTGGATGAACAATTTTCCATCAACACTTCGGATCATCATTCTGCATTGTCTGTGAAGACGTTTCTAGTGAATTACAACATCCCAGTGTTAGACTTTCTACCTTACTCGCCTCACTTTGCACCATGTGACTTTTATCAGTTTCCCGAGGTCAAATCTGCACTTAAAGTAACAACATTTCAGTCCGTTGAAGCTATGAAAGGAAAAGCGACACACGTCATGAAGGAGCTCACGGAAGAAGGCTTCCAGGACTGTATCGAACAATGGAAGATTCGCATGGAACGTTGTAGGGATAGCGGAGGGGTGTATATTGAGGGTGATAATAACTAGGTGTGTATAAATTCAAAACATTTTTTTACAGCAATACTCTCGTTATCTTATAGGCACATCTCGTATTTGGCAGTTTTTTAAACAAGATATTAAAGTTAATATTGTAAAAAAAAGTTTTTTATTTCTTCTTTTAATGTTCTAGTTCACTTCTGAAAAGTTTCACTGATTTTTCGGAATGTTATCGACGATGCGTGTTTATGCATTTTCAGTGAATGTTGATATTTTTGATGGTCTGATGAAATGCTGCAATATTATTGGCTTACTCGCCTTATTTTTATAACATTCGATCAAGTATTGCTATCCGTCTGCTCTAGCGTGAAAAAATCTGCGCTTTCCTGTTGTTTCCTAGTATTTGCTACAATACTAGAAAATTTCATGTCCGGTGCTTTATGGCGAATCTTCGGAACCGTGTACTTGATGCGTTAAATGGCAGTATAATTCAAGGTTTAGCTTCGGGTTGCGCTGAATAACTCTACCTTTCCAGCCGAATGCTTCTGTATCTTTTCACATTCTTTTCTGATTTTTAATGCTATTATACAACTTTAAATCATCTGGTAACAACCTAACAGTGCAGATAAAACGAACAAGAATTACTAATTGGATCTCATATGGCGCTCCAACGCGGAACTATGAGACCCTATTATGTATATCTGTTGTTTAGACGCGACAGCGAACTGGCTAGCGCGCCGGCCTCACGCCCTTCAGGTAGTCGGATGTGTCCCGGCAGGGGAAAGTCTGATTTTAATTAGTTGTGGTGTATGTAACAATGCCCACCCCGTTATTTCAGTTGGTTGTGGCACCCTGATGGTGTCCGACGCTGATACGGGGTTAGCTGCTTCCAGTCCAGGTGGAGCAAGAAGTTTTCACGATCAGGACTTGCTCAATTTATACCTGGAAGAAATTATTGGAAAAACTTAAATAGGAAAAGAGGAGTGCGTATTGGTGGCAAGAGAATAGCTTGCATACGATTTGCTGATGATACGGTCTTGTTGGCAGAAAGTGAACAAACTCTAAACAGAATGCTCAAAGATTTAGACGAAGCTTGTGAAGAGTTTGGAATGAAAATCAGTACAGGAAAAACCAAGAGTATGGTGACTGGAAAAGGAAGGAAACTATTAAATATTGAGATAGGAAGAGCTGATATCAGTCAAGTAAGACCATTCAAATATCTTGGAAGTAGGTTTACTGAAGACTTGAGATGCCACCAAGAGGTAAAAACTCGCATTGTCGTAGCGAAGGAAGCGTTTAATAGGAAGAGGCGACTAATAATTGGAAAAGTAGACAAAGCGCTCAGGAAAACGCTTGGACAATCTTATGTATGGAGTTTGGCTCTTTATGGTACAGAGACGTGGGCACTGAGAAGAGAAGATGAAAAACGGACAGATGGTTTTGAATTGTGGATGTGGAGAGGATAAGCTGGATGGATAAAGTAAGTAATTTTGAATTGCTGGATAGGGTTGGTGAAAGGAGAAAACTACTCCAAGTCATAAAAGAGAGAAAGAAGAACTGGATGGGACATTCGTTGAGAGGGGAGTGCTTGATAAAAAACGCCTTGGAAGGACTAGTTTGTGGGAGGAGAATGGGAGGAAGAAGGAGGTACAAATTACAGACAACATCAGAGAAAACGGCAACTACATGGATCTTAAGAGAAAGGCAGAAGACGGAAGAGCATGGAGAGCAGCCAAGTGAAAACCTGCCTCAGGGCAGAACAGTGATGATGATGAGAACTTGGCTTTGGTGGTGTACGATTCTCAATCACCAGATTGTGCGCCAAGGTCCTGGGTTAAATCCCAAACCTCTGCGCAGTGCGTATGGAGTGAGAGCATGCGACACCGTTGATGGTGATTCGTCCGTGGGACGGGTACGTTAAGCCTGGCGGCCTATCAGGTGTCTTTTGGAAGAGTAGGCCTGAATGGACTGGCACAGTGTTTCGTCCTCTCCCTCTCATAAACAATATAAACAACAATGAACAGACACACCATCACAGTCATCCATACCAACAACAAGAGATTTGCGAATTCTGTCACACTGGGGAAAGCCACGGGAGCCATCCCTGTTTCACACCTCCCCCCCCCCCCTCCCCGGGACGTTACCACGGAGGGGTAAACACCCCTATGGTCCTCACTCGGACAGGGGTAGTGCATTTATAGGAGAATAAGTATGTAAAAATGATTGAGTCTATACGTATTATGTATGACGTGCATCTCTGTTAACAGAAAGCATTTGGGTGCGTGGCTTAAAAGAAGTAAGGGGGCGTCCATAAATTACGTGAGGTGAAAAGGGGGTGGGGGGTCAACGGAAATCTCACGTGAGGTTTTTTTTTTAATTTTGTTGGACTGTATAGCTAATAAAAAAGAAGAGGTCTACAAATAATGCGAAAGTCGATTTTAGGGGGGGTATTACGTCGAAAAGTGTGGGTGAGACCTTAAAAAAAAGGTCTCAAAAAGAAAGTTGCAAAGTTGAAGGCACCAAATCTCACCAGAGAGGGGGGGGGGGGGAAGGGGTCCTGAAATCCGGAAAATCATCTCACGTAATTTGTGGATTCCCCCTAAATGAGTAACAGTTTCAGTTTTTTAAAAAAATATTTGATTCGTGACTGTTTCAACCAAAATCCGATCACTAATACCCAAACGCAGTTGTAACTACCTGTCCACCTTGTAAGGAAACATTGTTTCCTTCAAGCTTAATTCTTTGCTTATTATATTTTATTATAAGGTATTCTTCGTTCATATATTTTATTATTTCAATTTTATTAAAGGATACTAGGAATTAATTTGTCTAGTAGAGGAACAGTAACTGATTGTTAGGTTGGTACGCTGCACGCGTGCACCAGAGAGAGGTGTGTAGGAATATCTATGGTTGGTTGCAGGAAGGCGGGCGACGGATAGAAATGTGTATGGACTTTGTTGTTGTGGATCACACCCTTGAAAGAGAACTTTAATTATGTAGTTAATCAGAAGAACAGCAAGAAAACTATTTTTTTTTTTTTTTTTTTTGTGCCGTGTCAATTTATGAATATATCGTGAAAGATTTATGTCGGATAATGGATACAAGAATGGAAGGAAGTATTTTACTTTGTTCTGTTGGAATGTAATATGAATTTACGACTACGTGGACTAGAACCACGTAAGATAAATTAACCACTTTATCTAGCAGCATAAAGAACGAGACAAATTTCAGGCACAAGATTGATTTTCTTTCGTAGGCAAGGGGGTCAGGGATTGGAATACTTTACCAACAGAATTGATGAATAATTTACCGAAAGCGGTGAAAAACAAGGGAAAGTTGAAATTTGTAGAGGGCAAAAGTAGGTGGGTACAGAAAAGGGGGGAAATGGGGGTTTAGGGAAATTGCCATCGGAGCGTGCGCTCCACCGCAATTAAATTAAATTGATTGAAAAAAAAACAGCAGAAGCAAGAAGATAACTGTTTTGTGTTCTGATGTGAGTTGTACCGTCCGAGGCATACCCAGGAATCTATAATAATTGATACAGCAAGAAAAGGAGTTTATATCATTACTAGCTGTTACCCGCGACTTCGTACCCGTGGATTTAGAATTTGATTGCTAGAATTGGATACAGAAAGCTGAAAGTTACCTTAGATATGTCGGCATAATATGACGGGAACGCTACCGATATACCATTCTACCGTCGAACCCGTCTTATTTATTCATATAGGAAAAAAGTATCCTATTTCGTTCTTAATGATACAAAGTATTTCGGTATATCGATATACACATATAGTCGTCAAAACAATAAAAAAAAAGACGGAGACTTACTTTCGCATATATAATATTATTAGTTTAGATCACACAAAAACTGCCTGTGGAACCAGTATACCCTGAATAAAGTAAACGCTTAGGGCACTATTCTATCGCCAAACATTTGCCTGTACCTGGTATCCTTACTACAAAATCCTAGGCTTGACTCAAACTATGAAAAACAATTCATAAAAATTTTTGCTCGCAGTGAGGTTTGAACCCTAAGGCAGACGGGAGTTTACTTAAAAACCAAGTACGTTACCACTGCGCTACGCTGTCATTGCTCTGTGTCGTTACTCATTACAAAGACATATAGATATTATGCGTTTGTCTTTCACAGTTCAGATAGTTTTCATAATTTAATGACAATATGTTCTTGTCTACACAGAATATGGTATCCCATGTCCATCCTAATGTCAAATTTCATCACGATTGGAGTAGCCGTTTAGCCCAAGAAACGTAACAAACACACAGACAGACAGTTACTTTCGCATTTATAATATTATAGATATGTGGCTTTCGGTGACGAGGACGGCAATGTTTGTTTCTTATAACCTGGCAGTATTTTGTAATATTGTTTCGTTTCCTTGACCAACCGCGATACATTGTTCTCGGCAAATGCTTTCCGTCCTAGCGTCTCTAATATTGTGGAGGGCTTTCTCCCAGTACACGGCAATTGTTCTAAGTGGAGAAATTTCAAGACGCAGTTGTCCTTGATTTACAGTTATTGCCCAGTGCGGCTGAAGGTTTAGCAAGACATTCACTTTGGGCAGATCATTTATCTCTACGTTTAAACGGGCGCCATATGTTGCAAAGTGCAGTAATAGATATGCCTTTTGCGCGTCTTTCCAGTTTCTTTGAGGCCACTATTCATTGAGAATAACTATTGTTTGGCTATCTGAGCTTGCAGTGTCGCGTTGCTGTAGCCCGCCTTTCGTTCCATGCCCCGGTACTTCAAAACTCAACGCTTCACTCAATAGTTTGAGGTTTCAATGACAGGAGCTATTCAGACCTGAGGAAGTGAGCCCATATTCTAAACATCACGGCGTTATATTTAAACTTTACATCCTTGCGTCAACGCGAAATAGTTTTCCCTACTCGTACACGTCGTCTGGCATTCCTGGTGATTTTACGATTCATCGGCATAACGATCCTTAAAGCCGAGAAGGTTCGGGATGATCAAGGGAAGGAATTCGGTCATGGCATTTGAACTCGCAACTGTAACAAATTTGTGCACAAAGGAGTTTATTTCAATAAGTTTCTCCGTCCAAAGGGAGCACCACATGTAAAATTGTATTCTGTGAAGTATTGACAGAAATAAGAGGGGTCTAAGAAGTTATTATACCGAATGTCTGAAGTACAGATGTTTATACAACATTAGATCTTGCACTAAGACATTTTTTCAAGTTTTTTCAATTGAAACTAAAGACTTTAGCAGCCGTCAATACTGGGTATATCTAAAAAAAAAGTATTTCTCAAACCGAGCGTGGTGGTTGAGCGGTTAACGCTCTGGCCTCGCATTCGGAGGGACGCGGGTTCGAAGCTCCATCCGGGCATCAAGATTTGGGTTTTTCCCAAATCTCTCCAAATCACTTCAAAAGGCTATGGCCGAATTTCTTCCCGTTCCTTTACCACTTCTAATGACCTCGAGTCAACTAAGCATAAAGCCTTAAAAAAGCACCATTCGAAGCGATATTGTATACCATTCGAACATGTGGTTTGTTGATTGACCTGTGGTGTCGTTTAACCCCTCTTGCGTGTTCGGGCTGTGGCCTGCCGACCTTCACAGCACAACGCTCTCCACGTGGCAAACCCAAACATCAAATGTTAAAAGCTTTCAATTTTTTACTCAGTTATTTATTCAAACAGGGGTAAAGCAAACTGTTACAGAATTCCAACGAAAAGTTCGCCGTTATTAAAACAGCAGTAACATTTACTGCCTCCCTTCTTTACATTATACGAGTATTTTATGGGCGTCCTCACGTGGGAGTTGAATAAGTGGAGGACTCTTTAAACGATATTTAAACACTGAAGACGTGAAACAACAGCTTCTGTTATGAATAAATCAATTATTTTTTATTCATCTAAAGTTCAACACTCACTCTTACCGGCCTCGGTAGCGTAGGGTCTAGAGTGCTTTAGTTCCACGTGCCAATGGTCGCCGGTTCGAGTCCGGCCGAGGGCATGGGTGTTTAGTGTAAGTGTTATGTATGTGAGCATGTCATGTCCGTCCCGTGGTGTCTAGAGTTACTTGCAAAGTAATATACAATGGAGAAACTTAAATCACTGGTTGATCTGAAATCACACTTGAGCTGGCTGTATAGCATAAGAGAAGCCAAATGCCATTAAAAAAAAAGAGCATACTGACTCGGATCATTTGATATTTGGCTACATTTTTAGCAAACACAGAAAGTGTTATTTCGTTCTGTTATTTAAGATTCTAAACTTCAGATGAGTCGAGACGCAGACAAAATTTTAAGGGTTGGAACGCTATGACTGCCTTGTTTCAGAGCAAAGTTTTCTGCAACAAATTGAACTCCTTGTTCCGTGAGTGCAAGACAGTCCTGTCACAAGTAGCCAGTTGTAAACTACCATGTCTGCAGAAGAGCTCTTCTTATGATTTAACGGTCGCCTTAATTGTTAATGTGTGGAAAACGTATTCTAAAGAAGTAATTTAAGTTTTTCGTTTCCTTCTTTCCAAGAAAGTCACTAATTTTTCATCGAACCTGCACTATTACATTGGTGATAAGGACAGTTGAAACCGAACAATTAATAAAAGTTATCCGAAAGTTGCGTTCACTTGCGGAAGCGAGGAGGACGCAAGGTAGCTTCAGGTACAGGATGTGGAGCGGGACGACGGATCTACGCGTACCTGGCGCGCCTGTCAGTCAAATGCGAGAGGACACTGTGGCACGACAGTTAAACAATATCGGGGAGACTATCGATACTGGCCACCGGCTGCGAGATGTTTATCGCAGGAGGCAAGATGGCCACAGTGAGGTATAGACTGCGTTAGCGCACGGGAGTGTTGCACCGCGGAAAAGTGTTCGTGCAAGTTAATACCAAGTACCGTGTTGGAACATGAAGCAGATTTATGACGTGCAGTGAGATCAAGGGCGCCGACTGTGTGGGTGCTCGGGGGCTCCAGCACCCACGAGAGGTATACAGTGGGCGCGGAGCACCCATGAGCAAAGGCATCAAAACTAATAAATAATCGACTTTAAGCGGAACCAATCTTACCTACCTCCAACGCCGCGTGGCAAGACAAGACGTCTCGAAGAGATCGCGCTTGCTTACGATGCGAGCGTGTGCGACTGCGCGTCCAAGGTTAACATACACACTACGTTATGTCATGCGTAACAGCATCTAGTGTGTGGTAAGTAAATTTTGGTTGGATTTGCGAAGAGTATGTACAGAAGCAAGCCAAACAACTCAGCCTGCGCGCAAGTACTAGCCCGCCGTCCGCGGCACCTCACCCGTCCACCGCGTGGCTCTGTCTCATTCGGTCAGTCAGGCTGGTAAAAAGCATGTGCTTTGAGATCGCGCCATGCATATTGTTATCGTGTCTATTTCGGTAAATTGTTAAGGATAAATTTGAAGTTGGAAGTAGTAAGATACCCAAACATGAAGTACTTGTAGCTCTGCTTAGTGCAGCTCACCGTTATTTCACTAAATTCATTAGAAGACAAGAAAAGGCGCAATTTTAAAAATGAGTGCCAGTTGATAATGGAGATATAGAGGAACTGTTTTCAAATTTGTGAAGAAACCATGTCTAATGGCGTTTCTGCGACGAAAAAATCATCAAGAGATGATTAGTCCATCAACGCATTCACTCAAAGCGGTTCTTCATCATTGAACAAAGCTTTAGAAAGGAATGAAAAGTTTGACGTTCACAATTTTTGTTTATTACATAAAGGCAATTTAAAAAGTGGCGTCAAGATATACTGCATGTTATCTAAAAGTAAACTTCAAGATATAAAAACAGCTAGACCCACCCTCTTTAAAATGATTTCAACCGTTTTTTAATTAACGAAGTTCCAGCCATAATGTGCCACAAAGACGACCATTCAAATTACATTTCATTGTTGAAGCGGCGATTACAGGATCTTCCCAACTTAAAATGGTGGCTTCAGCGCTACGGATACAGGCCGCTGTCACACGATATCACTAAAGAGCTATATGCAATTTTGAGTGACGAAGTACTACATAAAAAAAATCAAAGCAGTACAAAATGCGCTCTACTACTCAAATATGGTTGATGAAACTAGGGCATTTCCAATAATTTCACTTTCGTTGCCTGGACTCTGAGCTTAATATAGGTACATGAAACTTTTATCGGTCTCTGTAACAAGGTATCAACAACATCCGAGAATTTGTATGAAATTTTCAGTGACGTGCTAAAAGATTCGAGATATTTATCGAGATGTGAACAGATGGCGCTGCTTCTATTAGCTAAACGCATACGGGCCTTCAATTGCATCTCATAGCGATGGAAGCAAGGACAAATCATGTGCATTGCATTGCTCACTCGTTAAACCTGGTTGCTCAATAATGAAACAAGTAACTGCTACAAAAGATTTTTCAGTATTAATATGAGAGCTTATTATTTTATGTGGATCGCAGAAATGCCAAGCTGGTTTTGAATCACCACAGGCAACTGGTAATGCTCAGAACCTTGATCTGCGATCGTTTTAGCCTAAAAGATCGCTTATCTTCCTTGAAAACTATTCTACACAATTAGAGTCACTGCTATGTTTTTTAAATCATCACTGTTTTGAATCTCTTTTTACTATCAAATTCATTATATAAATTCTGGATCGTTGCTACATGTCACTTTACAGAAGATTTCGCGCTTTACTTAAAAATGCTTTGACACATTTGAGTAACATGGAACAATTTCTTAGTGACAAAATTATATAAGCAGCAGTTATGTGAAAGAGATGACTTTGACGTGGATCGTTTGGTTCTTCATCGTAACTAGCTTTTAGATACAGCATGAACAGCAAATGTCAGACAATAATGTGGAAGGCATTGTTTCTTTTTCAATTTGTCATTGCGAATATATACTAAACATCTGATACCTGATTCTGAAGTCATCAAATTGTTAAAAAAAAAGTTTTAACCATTCCATTATCGATACCTATTGCCGAACACGATTATTTTCAGCATTAAGAAGAATAAAAACTTATTTAAGGAGTAAGCTACTATAGTCGGAGAGCTGGGAAACATTTTTTAGGTAGGTATTTGAGGAACCGCGAAAATTTGTTTAGAACTTCTCTCGTAATATCTCAGAACAAAATCGAAGACATAACTAATGGGAATGGTAGCATAACCGAATTATTAATTTTTTTTAATTTTCTCTTCTTTCAAAATTGCGTTTCATAAATATCGAAAAAAATATATTTGAGGCACGCTGAGGTTTGCACAGAATAATATTTACACCTAGGCAAAAATATTTTTGAAAAGACAGGTCAGTTTGGTGGGACTTTTTACCTGCCAGCTGATCGGAAATGTTATACCTTAGCGCGAATAAGCGGCCGCCTGAGCCGGTTGTCGATATACTGCTCACGCGCGCTCTGGTATAACATTGCCGATCACCTGGCAGGTAAAAGTCCACCGAGCGTGGTGGTGTAACGGTTAGCGTTCTCGCCTCGCATTCGGGAGGACGGCGGTTCGAATCCCCGTCCGGGCATCCACATTTGGGTTTTCCATGGTTTCCCAAATCACTCCAGGCAAATGCCGGGATGCTTCCTTCAAAAGGCCATGGCCGAATTCCTTCCCATTCCTTGCCCCCCATCATTTCCCGTCTCTAAAGACCTCGCTGTTAGAGAGACGTTAAGCAGATAAAAAAAAAGTAAACAGTCCCACCAAACTGACATGTCTCTACAAAAAATATTTTCATCTAGGTGTAAATATTATTCTGCATACCTCAAATATATTTTTCCGATATTTATGAAATACAATTTTGAAAGAAAAGAAAACTTTCAAAAGTGAATAGTTCGGCTATGCTCCCAATCCCATTAGTCAGGTCTTCGATTTTGTACTTGGACATTGCAAAAGAAGTGTTATACAAATTTTCATGGTGCCTACCCAAAAACGTTTACCAGCTCTCCTACTATATGGCTCAGCAAAGATTGTAGTGCGCGTAAACTGAGAAATAACGGGTGATTTGAACCTTGAAGAAATCTCTGATATATTTATAAACAGTGCTATAATTCGACAAATTACGTTCGCATTGTGAAAAAATTGATATAATTATATAGGTTATTAAATACTCCTTCTTAAAAAGATTTATTAATATTGATTAGTTGATCATGCAATTTATAGTACAATTGTGTACATTAAGTAGGTATTAAGAAATATCTCCTGCTAGTAAAAATTATGTTACACGCTGTTAATAATAATATAATGATTTCGGTTTTATATTATTATGATGATAAGTATCCGTGCTTTATTCTTCAATCTACCGCTCTTTTCTTCCTTCTCCTCTGTACGCCTATATTCATTATTAACTGTACTCGAGACTTCAATCACCATGCCGATCCTTGCGGACGCAAATCAAATGTAATAATAAAATTTTGTGTTTCAGTAGGTATAAAAATAATTAATATCTTTCCTCTATTGTTATAAACTTGAAGCTCTGTAAGATTATTACTCAAACACGTCAAAAACGCTGAATCAATTTTGGTGAAAATAAGTACGCTTTTGATCTGGCATATAATTTAATAAATGCAAAATATTTCTGTCCTACTCTGCCTGTCTGTTCGTTTATAACTGGGTTTTTCACAATTATGGAAGACTAGCTGGCGACCGCGACTTCGTTCATGTTTGTCATGAATTTTGAAGATTTTTTTACATGGAACATTAAACATTTTCAGGATGAAAAGCAGTCTATGTTACTACCTGCCAATTCAGTAACCCTCCAGTGAAAGTCCCGTCAAAATTGATTCACACAGGTCGATATTTTTTTTAATGAGTCATCAAACAAGTATGGGCACCCATGAGATTTTCTGAAAGCTGGCGCCTCTGAGTGAGATATTGATATTTCCGTACCCATGAATGCTGACTGAGTGTATAGAAGAACATTTGTGCGAAGGAAATTGCCGCTGTTACTAAAATCAATGTATAAATATTCCTAACAGCACTTCTTGAATTGACTATAAACACAAATTACAAACGTATTAATGTCTAAGTACTGGAGCCTCAGACACGTGCTCGTGCTTACGACAATTGGCGCTCAACACCAGAGACAATAGCTCAACACACCGTGCTATCAGCTGTTTATATTCGCTACCACCAAAGATCTTAACATTACTTATCGATACGGGCTTATTTATGCCCAAAGACTACAGATATTACGTCTTCTTTAATCTTACGAAAAAATAAATTAATTTACATCAATTAGCAAAATTATTTATAAGCATATACAATTAATTCAGTAAAATAAAAACAACAAGATTGGTGGCGTGTGATATTGTCACAACAGTGAGTGGTATTATTCATAGGATTAACATTTCGTGTTATGAAAAAGCCATTGATATGTGCAATTACTTTTCTTGATTGAGGAGAATGGATATTATTTATTTGGCTGAATGAAAATTCTCAGTTATTTTCATGGTGTGATGTGCATATTTTTTAATAAATTTTAAAGTATTGAGAATATCATTAAAACTTGTAGTCAGTACAATAAAAGCCTTCTTAAATAGTTCATCCCCCAAAAACCAGAACTTTTATAGGTTACAGAAGGATAAATATTAATTAGTAAGTATATTACGTCATAGATTATATACACGAGCTGGTGACACCTGGACCAGAAGGAAGTGGATCATGGATGATATTCGGCGACTAATTACTGCTACAGGAAAACACTAAATGATAAAGCGACAGGTAAAACGAGAAACAGCAAGCCAAAAGGATCTTTAACAGCAAGGAGTGAAGGCGTTGGAGATTGTTTTATTTCTTTTTGTTAAGATAAGAAACTGATGTCCTTTTGGTTTCATTCGGTTGACATAACATAATGAACCTGATGCATATCCACCATAGTCAATAACACGACAAAGAAGAGGGAAAAAACCCGGGCCAACCTACTTCTTTCAACTTTAATTAAATCCTCAATAATTTAGTAATTTTAAGTGGAACTAAAATAAAAGCTGAATTTTGTCTTCTTGCTGCCTGGAACTTTAGTTTCGAGCGGCACAGAAATTTTCCTTTATTAATTATGAATAAAACTTGGAAACATTCCGCCCTCTTCTCAACCCTTCAAACTGATCGACGCGTCTCGCGATCCAATACTTGCCCCTGATTGGTTCGTCCCGCACTCTCATCTCTGATCGTCTACTTGAAGGTTTTCCTGCACCACGAATAAAATCGTTCCTCCGTGCGGTAGCTATCTGGTGTTGGAAAGGTTTTTTCATATTAAGTCAACCGTCTGAGTTGCTTGTGTTGTCAGGGTGGTTCAACTTGAAATTATTATTTCAAATCAACAACAGATAATAATAATTTCAAAGTTGGTACCAACGCTATATGTACGGGATCAGGAACTAACCTATGTGCGTTAATATGTTCTTCATTGAGGAAATTCGAAGCTACTGTAAGAATCGGACCAGATTCAGAGCAAGGACGGCGGCCAATTCCTTTGCTACTTGTTATTGTGGATATGAGTGAATGTGATAATTGATGCTTACTGCAATCTGAAGATGAAGGTAAGGAGGGGGTGAGCTCGGTGCCATCCTACTCAGTCGTACTCTTCCAAAAGACACCAATGGAGCCATCAAGTTTAACAGTCTCTCGTTCCAAACGAACTACGAAGATGTTTTGGTTTAAACCTTCTGGACTTCAGCACGCAAAATAACATAGTGAAGTAGCCGTAACGTTCTGGCCTCACAGTCGGGAGATGCAGCTTCAATTCCCCTCCGGCTATCGAGATTTCGGTTTTCTGTTTTCTCCCAAATCACTACTGGCGAAAGGCGGGATTGTTCCTCGAAAACGCTATTGTCGAATTGCTTCCCGTTTCTTGCCACCAGTCTTATCCCGCTTCTAAAAACCTCGCCTTTGACGAGGCTCATATATATATATATATATATATATACAGCGCACAGTATCGTGATTATGGGTTGCGGAATGAGCATACGAGGAAGGCAGTTAAAGATGAATCTGTACAGGACAAAACTGAAAGATCAAAACTTCAATGGTCCGGACATATGAACAGAATCGGTCATATATAATAATAATTTTGTGTGGTCGTAATGACCTGGTGGGAAGTTTTATATTGGCAACGCATTCCGCACTGTCGTAGCCACCTTAGCCTAACCCGGTAGTCCTATCGAGTACAGAGGACCTACAGTTTAATGTGGAATCTGAACCACGAATGCGTTCTGGCGTACTTCACGTTACAAAGCAAGCAGTGCCAAAGGTGAAAGTCGGGTTAAGAGCCAATGAAAATCCCCACCGACCCAGGAATTCGAACCGGAGACCTTTCGAGCTCGAGTCAGACACTTTAACCACTAGGCCTCCTCCATACCGCATCGGATAAGTGATGAGAGATTGCCGAAGAGAATATATGCTTTGAAATTGCAAGAAGATAGGAACGCCACGGGATAGGTGTAACAAGGGAATAGAAAATACTGAGCAAAACAGAGAAGCGAACTGGAAAGCAATACAGGAGGAGGAATAGTGAAGAGACCGGAGACGCTGGAGAGTACTGTGTTCATGCAGATCCGGTCAGAGGCTACAAACTGTCGAGGAAGATAGGTAATGTTCACGGGTTCTCCATCGGATAGTGTTGAACAAAGACGAGCTTTCGTCGGCTAGCTCTGCCGCCTTATTCAGGTCTAGTGTTACGACTGTGACAACCATAGCCGAAAGCTCGTCTTTCTAAACTATCCGGTGGAGAAACCGTGAAGACAACATTTCAGCAACACGCCGGGAAAGTCTTCATTCACACATTGCCCAGGAAGATGATGGTGATTACGAATCGCGCACTTATTCTTTTGTCGATGACAGCATCAAATATGAGGTAGTTTTTCCGCCAATGCGATGGATTTGTCAGTAGCTGATTGGAGGTCAAATTGAGATATATTTATTCCAATTTGTGGACAAGACAGCAAATGTACAATGGTATCTCTCTCCCCGCACGAACATGTGGTATCTGGCTATCCTCCCAGGTATCCCCAAGTGGCAAGTGTATCTTTGCAGCGGCCAACTCCAACTCGAGGCCTGTTTAGAGAGTCATGGGCCATGGTTGTTCAGACCCAGGTGGTATATCCTCTTTTGGCTTGATCCACTCGAACCCTTGTTGTAATCTCTTCTCCCAAGCCAGTATTCTTTAATTGCTTGGAGCTCCAGTTGGTGGCTTTGAAGTTCGCATGAAGCTTGAACGGGACTATAATCTCGATGGCGCTTGTGTATAGCCATGAAGGGGGTGTCTGACGTCTTCAATCACTTTAAACCTTGCCACGCTGGTGGCGTATATCTCCAGGAGCGATGCCAGCTAGTATCTCCACTTTGCTCAAAGGGCGATGGTCTGAGACAACCTGTGATGAGGCGGCATGTTCTGTGGAGCGCAACGTCTATTGTCTTAGCATTGCTGGAATTTTGCACTATTACTTTACCTATCTTGGTGGCCAAATCCCAAATGGGGAAAACTTCTCCCAGCATTGGGATTACAGTCAGCAAGCACCGTGTTAGTTGCCAGGAACCATCAGACACCTGAGGAACAGAGCGGGCTGCAACTTACAAGTGATGTCGGACTACAGCGAAACTTTGAACATATCCACGCCATTAATGACAATCATCATCAGACGTTTCCGCTTTTGCGGGTAATCCTGCACATAATGCCAATAATGGCAATAGTGTTTTATATCATTTCTGTCACTATTGACTTGTCGTATTCATAATGGAGCACCATTACCACCGAGTGTTTGGGCTGTAATCATGTGGAGCTCAAGTTTGGTTTGTATCTTCCAGCAGGAGTTGCAGTAATTCACCAATCGTCAAAGCTGGGAATGGGTTTCATTTCTTCCGAGTGTCCAGCGTTATTGTATATAGTTCTGCACTGAGTCTGTGTCGTTACGTTCAGAAGAAAAGAGACCTTGTGAGATACCTGACAGCGATAGTGAAAGGCGCCATCGAAGGAGGAAACCAGAGAGGAAGACTGTGTTTGGCGTATGTGGATCAAATCATGTGAGATATGGGATACCCCTCCTGGAATGAGCTGAAGAGAAAGGCGCGGAGAAGAATGGAAATCTGCTGCAAATCTACCTCTAAGAAAAGAAGAAAGAGTGCTTGTTAGCTGAAACGAGCAGAGTTCCCGGAGTAGATCTAGGTTGATTTGCCCACGCAGGCAGTACTGAAGTTCATAACAAAAAAGTCAATTTACTGCACCTGTGGACCAAACTTCATGTCATCACTCCATTTTTTTATAGGTATTTAAACGGCTAACCCCCGGTATAGTAGAAAAGAGAATGGGTTAGTGTTGATTTATTCCTGCAATATTTTTAGACATCCTATCAGTGACATTTGTATGAAGTTTCATCATAATAACCACAGTGATTCGTGCAACAGTAGAAACAATTTTTTTTCCTGAAATGTGGTAAAGCCGGAATTTTTCAACAACAAATTATTAAAAAACAAACCGGAAATTCCAACACCAAAAGTTTTAAACAGTGCACTTTCATGTTAAAACCCATCAAATATGCATTACATACTGCCAACAACGAATGTAATTTCACATCCAATCATCAGAGATTGTAGCTGTGCTGCCTGAGATGGTAGCTTTAAGCATAGAAGATATCGAAAGGTTTTATTCATTATATTATTAAAATTAATTTACTATTTCCCACTTTAGCGTAGTTTCCTCTTCGCATTCCATACGGCCATCTATGTTAAGGAAACCTTACATGTAATAATATGGCTATTATTTTTTACGAAGCATGCATCTAGTGCTTATTTCATCTTTGGTGTTTCACGCGATACGTTCAGATTTTCACTTACTGCTCCAGCTTTATGTTACGTTGATGCATAAGACATACCAAACAATTCAGTTGAGATTCTAATCTTAAAAATGATGAAAAACCCATCGAAATTTCCGCAGTTGTTTTTGAGTTTTTCTGGGACCAATATATCCGGTTTTCGTTTTATAGACGTAGATTTTCTGTGTGCAAGAGAAAGAAAGGCGATGGTGGGAGGTCATGGCGATAGTTAGTGCTAACATTCTTCCGAAGGATACCGAGGACCACAGGTTTAACACCTTCTCAGGAAGGGAGAGAACAAAAAATTACGGGTAGCTATTAGACGGGGTTCCTACTGCAAATGTAGTTTTTTAGACAAATATTGTTGTAATTTAACATTTTATTTATGTACACAGAAAACTACTGGAATGTACTTAACTACTAAACGTTTTATTTAGGTACACGAGATAGTTCTTCTAAGTAACTCGGGTGCTACATCACGTGTTTCAGAGGAGGCATACATAAGCAAAAGAGCCTGGGCTGATGGACTGTGGTGTGCTTGTGTTTCTCTGGGCAGTCCATGTCTATCGGAGGCAGTTCTGAACTCCATCCCCTACACCACTGGGTATCGATGAGATCAAGACCTCCTCCTTCCCCCCCCTTTTTCTCCGTGGCTTTATTTATACCTATTTTCCGATGGTTCTGATTCCTGTTTGTTACCACTTTGCACTCTGACATTTTCACTGTCAAGGTGTCACAGTTTTTCCTTTTTTTCTTTTCTCCACGAATCCTACGAGAAACAGTAGTAGCCGTGCGAACTCAATAACCGTAACCTTTCTACTTTTAGCGATCTTGAAAAGTCTTAAATTCTCCGACGAACTGTATTTAATGGGAAACGATGTTATCTCGCATGGATTAATGGGGCAAATGAGCTAGTTACGGCTCTAAGGCTACTGGGTTTGCACAGAATTGGCGTCCCTTCCTCGAGTTGAAGAGGGGCGGGTAGATGCCGGCTAATACAATTTAACCCTTAAACCTTTCTCTATTCTAAGTCGTTGAGTACCTTCAGTAGTCATCGAGTACTTGTCGTTTCATACTGGACATAGAGTTTTCAAGTTATTCGTAATTCTAGGATGCCACCAAGCACTGAACTTTAAAGATGTATTCACGTCAAAATAAACATTTTACTATAACCTCACGCCGTAACCACTGACGAAACACTCTGTATTTCATTCACAACGGATCTGGAATTGTGTATCTTCAAATTTTATTCTTTATTGTCAGAGTTCAAAACATGAAAAATTCTTCCACCAAAGAGATAACATCCAGTTGAAAGATTAGCTACGTTCAGCTCTGAAGCGAGCTGAGTGACAAGGTGGGTTGAGTTTATGGCTGACGGAGAGCCAGTTCATAAATGTCAGAGTAGGAGATAAACCTGGTGACATCCACCAGGAGCTCTATCAGATGTAAGCTGGCAGATTCCTCGTAAAAAGGCTTATCTGACGGTGAGGCGGTAAGCGCTGCTCTATAAAGCAGTCCAGCTCCATACACGCTGATGTGAACATCTTTCCTTGTTCTTCTCTAGCTACAACGATGATATTTTCAACAGCATCGATCCAGGCTACTGCAATGACCAGTTTCGAAGATGCTGAGGCATTATTATTATTAATAATTTAATTGGAATGGAGCTAACGCTCAGGTGGCAATTCTCAGAGTCATCTAATCACCACTTTATATATATATATATATATATAATTTTTTTAATTGGAGTGTTAAATTCCTCCCCCATATACGTGTCCGATTTACAAATTTTAATTTTAAATTCCTTAAGCTTTTCCGGCAAATTATTCATCACCTTACTTGGTAATTTGTTCCAATCCCTGACACCCTTACCAACAAAAGACAAATTTCTCACTCCCTTATTCATGAAATCAAGTGACAGCTTGTGGTCATGGTCATCTTTTCCCTTCCATGCACTATTGCTAATTCTTCGACCAATATCCCTCCAAGCCCTATCGCCAACATATGCCCTGTACATTCCCAGCCCGCTCCTCCTGTCCTCCAATGACTCCCAATCCAGCTCCTTTATCATATCAGTTACTGACTGGATCCTGCTATAATTTGCACAAACAAATCTAGCTGCTCTTCTTTGAACACCTTCCAATCCTGTATTTGATAACCAAAATGTGGGTCCTAAACTACACCACCATATTCAACTAATGGTCTGATAGAAGTTTTGTAACCCAACTCCCTAACTTCTCTGATACATCCTCTCATCACCCTCTCCAGTAAATGAAGGATTTTGTAACCTCTTGCTACAACCTGTCCAATGTGCTCTGCCAAATTGAGTTTGTTAGTATATGTTATGCCAAGATACTTACCCTTTAAGCTTTCAACAAGCAATTCTGACCCCACCCTATAATCATAATTAGTACCAATTGTTTCTCTTGATGAAAAAAATCAGCTGGTTGACATCTATGTGGCTTTTCGCATTCACTCCTCCACTCTTCAAATTAAAACTCTGCTAGTCCAGTGGATGAGCAGTAACGTTCGAGCCTGGGATGTCGCGGGTTCGAATCCCATTCGGCCAGCCAGAGTTAGGATTCCCATGGTTTCCCGAATCCCAGGTGAATGTAAAGAAGATTCCTTCATAAGACCATGACGGAATTCCTTCACGATCCTAGACGTCAATCATTCCCTGCCTCTCAAGACCTCGGTCTCAACGAGGCTCATGGCAATAAGTAAAAAAGGAGGAACCGACTGTATTTCCAACGATAACAGAGATCTATCAGTAAACATAGACACAATATAAAGTTCACATGACTCCAGTATATTTAACATGTGTGAAAAGTGAAGCTAACTAAACTTGTCTAAACAAATCCACAAAAGTTCTGTTAGTCGTCATAATTACAGTATTATTATTTATTATTATCTTTGAATTTTTTTTCCTCATTTAACTTAATATAATTAAGGTGTCCCAATGTAAATATCCCTACACAGCAACGTCTGCCTTTTTCGGATTTTTATTTTAATTTCTTTCAGTGTTTAAAGTTCCGCATATCCCTCGATAATTTATTTTAATCCTTGATTTCCTTAACTGCAAAACAAAATCTTCCCGTCCCTTTACACTTAAATGAGGTGCTAGTTTCTGGTCACGCTAATCTCTTTTCTTCCAAGTAACCTCTCCTCAGTCTTCTACGAACATCCAGCCAGTCTGCATCGTCAATATAGGTCTTATAAAATGTCAACACTCCCTTCACTCGCCTCTTAATCTACAACTACCCAACCCAACTCACCTCGGACGATGAAGTGAAGGCAGCTGTCAAATCCTGGGTTCTAGAAAAGTCGAAATAATAAAAAACGTTGGGAGAAATGTGTTAGCCTTAACGGTGACTATGTTGAAAAATAAATATATGATTCTGAAGCTTAAGAATTGTGCTTTAATTTGTTTGTTTTTTCGATATTGCTATTTGTTTTTATTCGTGTTCTACAGGCTTGTGTGACTACCCTCGTAAGAGCATATATCACTGGTTACAATATAGGATATTTTTATCCAAACAACTTACGTACAACACGTTGATGGTTTACTATCAGGATTAGATTGTTTGCAGATGACAATGCTATATACAAGGATCAAAACGATAGAGGATTGTAAACAACTGCAGGGTGATCTGGTCAGGATATCTAGTTGGATTGGTATACATGGGATGAATATAAATGCAAAGAAGAGTCAGCTTATTAGATACACACATAAAAAACTAAAGGTTGATTATGATTCCAAGGTTAGGAGAGAATTGCTCGTTGAAATGTAAATAACTTGACATTACATTTGATAACAAGCTTAACTGGGCAGGACACATTGTACAGGTAGTAGGGAATGGTTTCAAAATTCTGCACTTGTTGGAGAGAGTGATGAGGGGATGTACGAGAGAAGTAAAGGAACTGGGTTACAAAATTTTGGTCAGACCATTGTTCGAATATGGTAGTGAAGTATGGGACGCACATTTTGAGTATCAAATACAGGAGTTGAACAGGGCGCAAAAAAGGGCTGCTAGATTTGTTTATGGAAATTACCGCAGAATGGAACCAGTAACAGAGATGGTAAAAGAGCTGGAATGGGATTCATTGGAAGACAGAAGGAGGGTGAAGAGGGTCATCATCCATCCATCCATCCTGATTGGCGCAGACACTAGTCTGCAGTGGTATCCTTAGCGCCAGGAATTTAATCCTATGGCTAATGTCGGTATGTAGATTTTGAAACTAGCTTTCTGTCTTTATCATAATTTGTAGTTTCACTGGCTGATAATTTTTACTAAATGAGGAATAATTTTTTTTTTTTTTTTTTTTTTTTTAAATTTTTATTTATATAGGACGTTGGTTGGACTTGCTTGGCATGCACAGGAGGAGGAGAGTTCTTGGCTGTAGTCTTTCTACGCACCTATCTATTCTCTTGGGTGTTGGTTGCTCCCCGCATTGTTGGCGAGCGCAGCCGCTATGGCGGCGGCAACTTGGACTGGCACCTCCCGTATGGCTCGCAGTAGTTCATCCCTCTCGGCCGCGTGGCTTGAATGGCATGGAGGATGCGCAGAACCTTGTCCGCGCTGCTGGGTAGGTGGGCGCCTTGTGCGCCGGTGTTGGGTCTGCCTTGGCTGACCGGTCTCTACGATCCGCTCTCGCGGACCTGGTTGAGGTTGGCCGCTATTCCCCGCTGTCTCGGTGTTTGTAGGCTTGGTTATCTTCGGACGGAGGCGCAGTCTGGCTGGACATCCACCCCAACTGGCTCCGTGGGTGGTGGCTCCGCAGTTGCAGCACTTGGTGTCTTCCCTCGGCCGCGGGCAATCCGCCACCCTATGATTTTCTCCGCACCTCAAGCATCTCTGTTCTCCGGTGCAGTCCCTGGCGAAATGGCCGAAGGAATTGCATCGGAAACACTGTGTGAGCGCGAGCGGTGGTTTCCTCTTCGGTTCCAGTTGGACCTTGTGTCCAAGCAGCGTGGTCGGGCGCTTTGCCGGTGGAATCTTTTCCGCTGGTTGTATGGTGAAGAGCGGGAGACGCTCCTCTGTTCCCGGCCGCCTCATTTGGTGGACCTCGTTGGTGACAATGCCGCAGGTGCTAAGCTCTGCGGCAACCATCTGCTCAGGTGTGTCGGAGGGGAGGCCGCGGACCACCAGCTTCATGGGCTTCCTTGGTGGTTGAGTGAAGTGTTGGATGTCGTTGGCCTCCAGGAATTTTTTCACTCGTTGTAGCTCATCTGGGTGTTGTCATGAGATTGAACAAGGTTTATATTGGTGAAGAGGCATGGAAAGATATTGGTGTAAGAATTAAAAGTAATGAATGGAAGGGGAAAGATGACCATGACCACAAACTGGTAGTCGATTTCAGGCACAAGGGTGTAGGAAGATTCTCTTTTTTAAGTAAGGGTGTCAGGGATTGGAATAAGATACCAAGAAAAATGATGAATAATTTCCCAAAAACGTTTGAAAGAATTTAATGTTGAAATCTGTAGAGGGTGAATGTAGTTGTGTGCAGAAAAGGGGGAGATGGGTGTGTAGGGAAATTGCCACCGGTGTCGTCTATTCCGACATCATACAAAAACAGGAGAACTGATTTCGGACAAATTGCACATAGAAATATACTATGCCTTCACTAAATTACTTATTACTAAGATTAGCAGATCAAAACCGCATATTTTGTAATTTTACATGTCAGTGGCCGCTTCAAACAGAAACCGAATAACTCATTTAAATCAAATTGCACTTTGTAATATATATAGCGTCGGCGATAGCTTATATTACCACTTAAGTTACGCTCTATTGTGATGGCAGTAAACTGATAATTTTTCGTAAATAAATTTTTTGTAGAACGTGATACTTCATAATGCTAAGTTTCTCGCAGGTGATATGTTTATTTTAATTCTATATAATTAAACATTGTGGTACTTTTTTAAAAAGAATTGACTTAAATAAGTCGTTGATATAAGTATTTTAATGTTAATGTCAATCTGTAATATATATAGGTTTTTAAACTTCAATACTATTCTCAAACCTTTCATCATTAACTTTAGCTCCGATTTTGGTGCATTACATTATTTTTGTAAATTGTTAATAATCTGATTTTGTTGATTCATTACAAGTTGAAGAAAAATGGGTCGACAGCTTCTCTGGTTCAGGCAGACAAAAAGCGAGTTTTAAATAAAGCTGTTAATATTTTTAAAAATATCGGATTTTTGATATATCGATATTTTAAAAAGTATCAAAATCGGCTGTCGATATATCGGAAAAAAGTATCGATATATCGATATATCAACACTTTCATAAATGCAATTTCATAAAATCAAATTTTGTATGACTAATGCTGTCCCCTGATAAATAGAAGTTGTTGTGATAATGTTCTTAATCAAGTTTTCACTTTCTAATGGTTTCTCTTGGTGATTATGATTGTTGATTTTTTTTTGACCATTATGCGTGTCATAAATTTCATAAAAAATAATAAAATTTATAAAACTCGAAAGAGGTTCGAGGCAAATCTTATTTTGTGTATTTTTAAGGTTGATAAGCAATACAGTTGAGGCATTTATTTAGGTAGAACTTTAGTTATCATAGCATGCATTATGGCCAAGTTGCATACATTTTTTTCATAAGATTTTTGTGGTATTTCATTTAGTTTTGTATGTTGATAGCTTATTCTGAGTTGTCTTTCTTTTCTTGCTCTCTAATTAGCAACTATTTGTTATTTACACTTCCCACTGTTCCTGCTAATGCAGTGATTTCAAGTTGGACTTGCCTGGACAATGCACTCGCTCGCGTTGTCATCATCTGAGTTGACATGTACCTAAACTTCCAAATTAAATATAGAGACACAGTAAGATATGTTTAAGATTGCTGACCTCTATGCATAACAGAAATTTGGGGGACGAGAGCAAACGAAAAATGATAGCTTATTTAAAAAAATATCGACGCCGATATGCAGATTTCAGTATCGAAATACCGATATATCGTCCTAAAAAATATCACTCATAAATATCGATATTTTCAAAAATTAATATCGATATATTATCAACAGTCCTTTTAAATCAATTTAGTTCTTTCTCAGTCAATAGAGCATCACCGTTGAACTGATACACACACATTCCGGAAACAAAGTGTGTTTGACAACTTCCGTGACAACACCTCGGAGTTAAATGTTTGTTGGAGACCGGAGTCGCTCGTAATATGCCAGGCTCTGCCCCTGCGTCAACACGGAGCTGGGGTGTAAATACGGCACGCGGCAAACTCGAGTAGCGAGTGAGTGAGGTTTTAATATTCCTTCTGAGCGCGTTACCTTCAGCTGCATAATTCGCCGCCAGCTCCGAGGTCAACGGCGTAAGCTCCAACCTAGTGGTACAGCTTACGCTTATGGAACCTTACAAGGTTTCCTCGTTATTTAGAAATAAATACAATTATATTTTACAATGTCCAGTATCGGATCAGTACTACAGGATCTTTATTTGTCCTCTATATCCATTACTGGGTTTAATACCACGGCTGAAAGTAAATAATCTTTTAAATCAAATCAATTATATTTCGAATACCAACTCAAATAGTTAATTACACTTTCATAATAACAGTTACTATGCACTTATCTTTTGGGGTCCTCTTTACAAACGTTATTCTATCTGAACACAGTGATTACAGTTCATTAATACAATTACATCTCTCTTTTGGGCAGTTCTATCTTTACCGTGGCGCCACACTCTGATGATGCATTCTTAAAGAACTCGACGAAACAAATCGAAAATAAAGAATAAAGATGTTGGATATCTCGCTTAGCTTTCGAGATATAGCATGTAAAAAATCAGTTATGGGTATATCTCCTACTGCTTTTGGTGAAGTTTCTTCTGGCCCAGGCTTTATTTCAACCTAACTACAACCACTAGGAAGAAAATAAAACACCTGTAGTGCATTTCTACCACGTAGGTACAGTGGTTTTTGTGATTTTTATTCTGGTCCAGACCAGATCTCACCCTAACCTCCTTTGACATATAATATCTCGAGAACTAAGCGAGATATCAAACAAATTTATTCTTTATTTTCGATTTGTCTCGTCGGGTTACATACGAATTCATCATAAATTTAGCGATAGAGAATTTTTCCTTTTGGTCCAGGCCGTATTTCAAACTAACCACATCAATTTTTAGATACAGTATCTCGAGAACTAAGCGAGATATCAAAAAAATTTATTCTTTACTTTCTATTTGTCTCGTCGAGTTACATATGAATCCATCATCAAATTGCGGCGCCACGGTTATCGTAGAATCCCCGTCCTTTGCACTCGAGCTAATCCTTTTTCAATATAAAATTACAATTTTGCGTTCCCCCCGCCAGGATTATGGAACGTCTCTTTAATACGTGCTTCTCAAGCCATATTTATTTCAACACCTACTCGTAACCAGAGATCTTCTTTTCTCTAGCTCGACGTTCTCTGACCTTAAAACTTAATGTCCAAAGTTACTATACATAATCATAATTATATAATAACAAAAATATTCTAATAATAATAAATTTCGTAATTCGTTATGTTGTGTACTCCACAACCTCCTTCGTGCAGTCCTCATTAAAACCATCACGTCGGAGTTATTATTAACTCCGATGGAACTAATGTTCCCACGAAAATTTCCATAGGTACCTAATTAAAATACTCATATATTTTACGTTAAAGCCCTTCATAATCTGAGATACTTTTATTTGTTTACAAATAACCTCTGGCTAATACATTCAATAAGTTTATAAATACACTATATTTTCAGCAGCTCAGTAATTTAAAACATTTCAATAGAGAGAACAACTTCAGCATCACATTTTTTACAGGATCACATTTCATGATGAATAATTTACCCAAAACGTTGAAAGAAGTTGATATCGTTGAGGATAAAATAAGGCGAAGGAAAAAAATGGGTGTGTTGGGAAATTGCTATCGGATCGTGTGTTCCATCGCAATTAAATTATATTAAATTCGTAGCTTTCCAGGTTAGTACCCACTTTTTGCCTAAACATTCCAGCAGATACAGATTCTTTTATTTCTAGTTCCAATTTATTTTGTTCGTAACTAGTGCTTATTCTGTTGAGCCGTAGAATCCTGTTTATGGGTTATTTGCCTAGTGCCATATTTACGTATTCAGTTTATTTATATACCTTGATAATACATTACTTTCCATTCCAAATATAAATGCTCGTACATCTCTTACCACTTCTTTTTCAGTGTATAAATAACCTTACATTTTAAACTTATTACTCACATTTTCTGCACGTCTTTTATTTAAAACCCTCTAAATTTTTTATAGAAATTTGTCTGTAACTTTCTACTTTCTGTCTTATTTGCCATTATAAGTACTGTGCGGCAGTATTTTATATGTGGCATCACAGTTTTTTTTCTCCTTGTATATACAATATTTTCCTTGATTTAAATACCAAATCAACCTTTCTTGTCACTTTTTTGTTTATATAATCCACATGAGCCTCAAAATTAAGTTTATTATCAGTAATTATTCCTAGAAACTTAAACTGTTGAATCAAATTTATTTTGGTTCCATTTATGGTAAGAAATTTGATTTTCCTCTTTTCTAACTTTATGTTGTTCTTAACTTAGATTATTTGTTTCAGCCCTTCATTTCCTACCTACAAATGAAAACTTCCCTACTGTCTTATGTCAGACATCAATTAAAGATTTACTGTCATAGTATTTTCCCTTCCTTACACTCCTTATAATCTTCCACCAATATTTATCAAATCATCGTCGCCAATATACGCCCTGTACACGCCCAAAATTCTCTTCACTCGCCTTCTATTCTGCAATGATCCCCAACACAATTTTTTTGCCATTTAGATTACTGACTGAAACGTTTAATAGTTTTCATGCTGCCGTGATTTCGGTGGCTGCATGTTGTCAACTAACAACAGCATCTGCTGCTCATCGATCATTTGGAACCGTATGAAAATCGTGTTTTTCATAATAGGAAAGTTACCGGCAGTATATTGTTTAATAATACCTACTCCATTCGCATGTCTTTCAACATACTTCCGCAACATCATATTCTCCATCATTCAGGTATTGCGGAAGTTCTAGCATCACCTTTATCTGGTTTTGCGATCCATACATGTTGTTTTGGAAGGTTCATTCGTAATTCAAGCCGATCTTCAATAGCGAAAGGTTTCTGCATTTGAAGAAGACTTATTTCTATTACCGCCATGCTTTTAACGCCATTCTTACTTCGGCCATCAGTACTATCTTAACTGCATTAATAACAGAATTATCTTTCTTGCTCCTAAGCTTCTGACATTTTTGCGGTATGGGGCCTACACTTATTGTTACCATTCCTATTGCATTTTCACACCTTTGCTTTGTTGTTCATTACTTGTCACTTAATGTGTTATTCATACTGTTCAGTAATTTTTAACTCGAAAATTACTTACTTTAATAACAGCCAAGTCATACTTGTCATTAGTACAAAGAGGAGTTAATTATTCTGGTATACATCTGTTTAATAAACTTCCCAAGGGTATAAAACAATTTGCAGAAAATAAAGATATATTTAAAGAAAAACTGAGAGATTATCTTATTGGCAACTCCTTCTACTCCATTCAAGATTTGAACAAAACAATTAATTGTATTCAATATGACTTTTGCAAATCACAGTTGTAAAAATTTATGTTTATTTTATTGTCTATTTTTTTCTTTGTAACATATAATTGTTTTTTTTACTATGATTATGACTCATATTGGATGTATGTATATTAACCATGACATGTTTCACATCCCAGAAGTGCTTCCTCAGCAGGGATCCATGAAACAAGATTGATAAATAAATAAAAGATAATTAGTATTTAATATATTATCTCGATGTTTTAAACATTTTTTTTTAAAAAAATTCAGAATGCACGAATGACCAAAATGTTGTTTATCTTTATACGAAGGCATAACATTAAACGTAATTGCTTGTCCTCTTGCTTGGGCTATACCAAACCCTATCAGCCAGTTTCCTTTTATTCTTCTACATATTATCCATTTTTCAAACTTCTTTCTTGTATCTACAGTCAAACTCATTGTGATGTACTCTTCACAATTGTAAGCTTCTGTTTTTCTCTCGAATGCTAAAAATAATAATAATAATAATAATTCTGTGGAAATATTGCTTAGTATTAACTAATCACT
Organism: Vandiemenella viatica; assembly: GCA_031002005.1. Classification (NCBI taxonomy): domain Eukaryota; kingdom Metazoa; phylum Arthropoda; class Insecta; order Orthoptera; family Morabidae; genus Vandiemenella; species Vandiemenella viatica. The sequence goes on from JARYHS010009186.1 coordinate 249,506,794, forward strand.
ACACAATTTAGGAGATAACTTTAGATCTACATCATGTTTGTAACAGAGTTTTACTGTTACAAACGATTCAAATAAGAGCGTTTAAGATTGTGTCCTTTTTTTCTGACTACAAACCATAAACACCTATTAATAATTGATTACACAGTCTCGTAAAAATAAGCTGGTGTTAGACAAATTACTCAAAAGACGAAAAAACTTTTGTTTTTCTAGAGTATCTGGAGAGTCTTAAAGGATTCTTTCCGAACAGAGTCTGGAATCACAGAAGTGGATAGCTTTTCCTTACGTGTGTAATTGCAGCAGTAAATTCAATGTAAACATTTATAAGGAAACTAGCTGACCCGGTCACGCGTTGCTGTGACTTACTAATTATAGTACGTTGGATTAATGTTATTCTAAACTTCCTCAAGTAGTCAAATTAATATTCACTAATAAAGACAAAAACATTGTAGTCGATTTGTAAATTCAAATGTAATTGGTAAAGAGTTACGGAGAGTTGAAATTAGGGACAAACGATCATAAAAAATTTTAATTTACATTTCATTACAAATTACTTAATTGAAATATAAAAACAGAATGACTGAAGATATAACTGAAATTTCAGTTTATATAAATAAATAAAAAATATTTTTTTATAAATATCAATTTTTATATAATTTCAATTAAGTAATTTGTAATGAAATGTAAATTAAAATTTTTTATGATCGTTTGTCCCTAATTTCAACTCTCCGTAACTCTTTACCAATTACATTTGAATTTACAAATCGACTACAATGTTTTTGTCTTTATTAGTGAATATTAATTTGAATACTTGAGGAAGTTTAGAATAACATTAATCCAACGTACTATAATTAGTAAGTCACAGCAACGCGTGACCGGGTCAGCTAGTTTATTTATATAAACTGAGATTTCAGTTATATCTTCAGTCATTCTGTTTTTATATTTTCCCCACAAACTCGAAGATTGTGTTGGATAACATGTTGTCAAAATAATTGCAAACAGTTTGACGAATACTATTCGGCGTGGCTGTCAACGCTGCATCAGCAAGTATCAGGTCGCAATAATTGCCGTCTACCAGCAGCTGTAACTCGCGACATGCATCTTGACATGTATTGAACACTCGACATGTATTGAACACTCGACCATTAACTGTTCGTAAACATTCGAAAGAAGCTGGTCCAGAAACATTCACCAATAACAAACGCTGAAAGAAACATTCACGTTGTTTTGGATCTAAAGTCTTTGCTTTGAATATGCCTGATATCGAAGGATGTGGTTCTCCTTGTTTACGTGGCTACCATTTTTTACCTAATTTTTTCCATGAAAAATAGCTTGGAACATCGGTATATAATAATGTTTTTACGAATTGGCGGAACACATCAGATTTTTAACACGATGTGAAAAATTC
>JARYHS010009186.1:249509198-249574198 GCA_031002005.1 Vandiemenella viatica
GCTGTAAATGACCGAACTTTGTACATAGCATATATTTCTTAGTTACGTTTTACTACTAAACATAAAACTGTGGTACACATTCGCTTTAACATTGATGAAACTCCAATATTAGTTTATTGTCCGGATAACGTCACGCAAACTTTATGAGCCCTTTCAACGGCCTGACAAAGAGCTAAAGCTAAAAGCAAACAGTTGTTTAGCATCCACATGAATTTCTCCATATCAGAGGACATTGCACTCAAAACACAGTTTTTTATTTGCTCCAGTATAATCTGTGTTTGTGCACTTAATGATCAAAGAGAATGATTAAGTGACTACGTGATCATGTGTAAAATAAACGCATTGGTACTTTAACATGCAACTGCACAGTGCTAAAGCTTTCGTCATTTCGAAAAACTCGAGAATTAAAATTGAAGGTATCATCCCGAAAACCGTTTCCTTTTGCAACCCCTATGCTATACGATCCATATTCGAGTGCAGTGGGTAAGCTATAATGGCCGGGAGGACGCTAGTTCGAATCCCTGTTGGGCCAACTTGATTTCAGTTTTTCTATTTTTACCAAAATTACTTCAAATGAATCGGGATGGATCCTTCAGAACGCCACAGCTTAATCTTTCCGGTTCGTTGCCCCCAATCTCTTCCGCCTCTAATGATGTCGACGTCGACGAAGCGTAAAGCACTAAGCAAAAAATAAAAATAATCAATACTTTTAGTCTGATTGGATTGAACCTTACTTACGTTCATATCGGATTAATTTATAAAAAGTTCATAATTTTCAAATTAAATATGGTGACAATCGTAACAAAATTTTTCGTGTAACATTACGTCCTTCTTTAGAACGTACTATTCCAGTTTAAAAAAAATGCAAAATTCATATTCATCATTATTTTTACACTGTTTTCACGCTTCACATTTTATGTCATTGTCTGCAACACCACAACAGACGATTTGATAATTGTACTAGGTAATTTATTACTATTTTGTGTTTGTAATCAGTAAATGTGATAGTTTATAGTAACTGTTGAGATCGTTTGATTTATATTAATCTGTAGCGCAGTAATAACTTCGGTGGCAGCAGATATGATACAGATGGCACTGACATAGCTCACGGCTTAGGGGGCTTCCATTATTATGCGAGATGTTCTTGCGAAAATCTGGACCCCTCCCCCGCGGTGAGATCTGGTCGGAACCCTCCCCTGAGATATCTTGAGGGACCCTCCCCCCTCCCCTCTGCTGACGACCTCTTAAGTTTTTGAGACGCCCCCATTACCGGTTCATCCCTATCAACCATAGTACCTGTAACCCTGCAGTGTATGGATGCTGTTCGTCGGTGACTGGAACTCGAAGCCGCAAACGGGGGCAGTAAAATAAGCTTAGATGCCATGAAGGTGAGTTTGTGCCACTGGTCCAACCGTTTGACGTTTCGTCATCCTGTGAGTTTGAGGCCTCCCTCCTCATTAGTTCTGAACAACCACAGTTTTACAGTGAAATTTAAATATTTCTCTACGGAAAGTGAGCCCACATCTTTTCCATGACTATATAAGGTGATTCACAATCTGGAAACCGTGAAATTAAATAAATTACAAAAATACAAAAACAAATAAAAATTCACTTAGACAAAGACAACTATCAAAACTCAGGCATTTATCAACTGACATTTCAAAATTTTCAGGCAATATACATAGGACAGATTAGAAGACAGTTTAAAACCAGATACAAAGAACACGTGAGCAACCACTTCACATTCGCTGAACCTCTAATTGAAAATGATCACTCACCAACAGACATAAAACAGACATTCAAAGCCTCACAATCACAAACACAATACCCTCACTCTACACGAAAACTTTAAAATTCAAAATGCAACAAAAATGGCAAGCAGGTATTGAATGACCACATAAACCTAACAAACCAAATGCTATTCAAACTGGTAAACATACATTAACCCTACAGAACAATAAATACATAAAATTGGAAACAAAATAGAAAAGAATCACTCTCCTGCGCATTTTCAAAACTGGCGCTGTCAGCGCACCACCACCTTGACATTAAGGAAACAAGATGGCCACCGTAAACAAGTGAGTAGTGATACACGTAATGTTTGCATCCAGTACGCAGCATCCAAGACAAATGGCTTTAGCGGAAACATGCTATGAAGAAAAATCAGAAATGTGTGGTTTAGAACCAAGAAACCACTAATGTAAATAATCAGAAAATGTTCGATTTTACAATTATATCGAAAATCATATAATAAGTTTGTATATTCATTGTAAAATTTTAAAATAGATTCGTCGCAGATGCTGCCTCGGTGAGATTCAAAACGCGTACGACTTTAAAGCATGAAAAACAGTTGCACTGGCGTTATTTTATCAATCAATTACTATAGTTGCTGTGATTTTTAGAGGCGAGAACAACTAGGCACATTAGCGGAGTCCGTTAGCTGCCAAGAAGCGTAAGCAAGTTACAGGCCCGTATGTTCATTTGGAACTCGTATTGTCAAAGAAAGTGTCTCATTCTAGAGGCGGGGGAGGGGCTGAGTAAGACGAAAGGACAGGAGAGTCGCATTCTCCTACATTTTCCGTAGACCGTGTATGCTTTATTTTATGAGCTTGGTGTTATTTATTTTCTGAAATATGTGCTTTTCGCGAAGGAAGCTGACGAAGGTAATAACTCTGTCAAATAAATAAATTAAAAATCGATATGATTGGCAGCAAGCGTGAAAGTGTATTTTTAAAGAAATTCCATGATTGGTTACAAGGATGTATGGAAATCTCTATAAAATCTAATCCGTCGAATTTGGGTCGGCCTAGAAAATCTTTCGATGATTTGACTGATTGCAGCAAACGACATCCATAGATATTACAAGTATTGACAAAAGCCTGATTGACAGATTTGCCACTATTCTATAATTGATTTATAGAGGGCACAAGATAGATACAAACAAATTTGCCCACTACTACCACAAAATTGTTACTATGTAAATTGAACTGTATTAGCAGCATATGATGTCACCTCACTATACATAGTATTGGTTCAGGGCGCAATCATACAAGAGCATGCACTTTTGCTTATAGGTACTTTGCCCGAAGAAGGAGCAGACGCTAGAAACAAATATTTTCGACAATTTAGGGAGAGATGCTCTACAAAATTTAGCCGGGTTCATTGTAACGATAGGCTTTTATTGACTACGGAACCGCATTTGCGCTGCATCGTGCCCAAACACCCCCCCCCCCAAATATAAAACATTTACACCACAAATAATTAAAATGTTACATTCATGGAACCCGAATACTCAAGAAGAGAACTAGGCAGAAGATGAAGCAGACACAGACGAAGAAGGATGGGACAGTTCCCCGGAATAATATTATTTTAGCATACATGTATGATGATTGTTTAGGTATTTTGTAAATATTGACTTAATATATAATAAAGTACCTACGTGTTCGAAGTATGTGTTTTTTAATACTGCTTCTACTTCTTACTTATAAGTTCTAATATTCAAAAGAAACAAAATAAAAATAAAAATTACTTAGAAATAATTTTGATCCACTTTTGTGTCAAATACCCCTGTGTGCGCTGGTCTTTCTTCCCCACGATCAGCATGGTGAAACTTAAATACACTCTGCCAAACCACCGGTGCATTTTTAAATTGATATCGACGACGCTACATGAAATCCGGGTAAAACACATTATTAATGCAATAGCTTAACGTGAATACAATATGAATTTTCGAGATAGCAAAACCACGTGCACAGTGTTGCACAGACATCAGAAAAAAATTTCGTTGAACTATGAGTAAGCTACAGGTGACACGGCATCAGTGCGTTGAAAAGTAAGGAGCATATATTGAAAATAAAAAATAGCTTTTTAAATGTTTTTTAAGTGAATAATCATTTTAATTCAATAATAATAATAATAATAATTGATAAAATTGCGATGGGCACCCATCCTTCTCCTTTCCTCCTCCAACCTACTTTTGCCTTCAACGAATTTTTACTTTAAATTCTTTCAGTGTTTTCGGTAAATCATTCATCACTTCTCTTGGTAATTTATTCCAATCCCTTGCACTCTTTCCTATGAAAGAAAATTTTCCCACACCCTTATGCCTGAAATCAAGTGCCAGCTTGTGGTCATGGTCAACTTTACCCTTCCAAGTACCACTCTTAATTTTTCCACCAATATCTTTCCATGCTTCATCACCAATATAGGCCTTGTACAATCCCATGACTCTCTTCACCCTCCTCCTATCCTCCAATGAATCCCACTCCAGCTCCTTTATCATATTAGTTGCCGATTGTGTTTTACGGTAATTTCCAAAGACAAATCCGGCAGGCCTTCTCTGCACTCCCCCCAACTCCAGTATTTGATACTCAGAATGTGGGTTCCATAATACACCACCATATTCCAGCAGTGGTCTGACCAGAGTTTTGTACCCCAGTTCCTTTACTTCTCTAGAGCATCCCCTCATCACTCTTTCCAACAGGTGAAGGAATTTAACTGTATTTTGGGTGTCCTTTGCATTCATCCAATTACCAGGATACAAAACATTTTCATAGTCTAAGCAATACATAAGACGAACAGAAGTCATTCTGAAAATGATCAAAACACTTCCAGTACGCGCTAAAACGTGTAGAACTATCGAAATCTTCAAACAAAACTTCTCTGTAATTACATTTAACATGAAGTTAAAAACAGCAGCCAAAGTATATGAAACTAACGTCCAGTTCTGATTTACGAAACTGAAATATTTATATCATTGACCCGCGTAAATTATTGGCTCTATTTTTAATATTCTTACACATTAAAGCTATACCGCGTAGGTACAAACGATGTAGTAAATGTGATTGGCATTAAATATTTATAAATGACCACGTAACGTGAAACGAGATGGAGTCATTTTATATTTATACAGTCAGCATGGACAGACGAAAATCCGAGAGCATCACTGACCCAAATCGTATTACCTAAATAGTCGATCATGAAATGTTAATGATGCCTGTGAACACCGGCAAATACGCAGCGTCATCATCTTTTTTCCTACTTGTACAATTAAGCTCTGTAATGTTGACAGTTCAGTTTTATAGAAGATCAAAATTCTTGTAATATAATCGTTGACTTTGTCTTATGTCGTTAGTTCACTGTCGTTGTTGTGTACCTGTTGCAATATCAGAGGTACAGTACATAGTACCTTTTATATACCATCCTAAGCCTCACTGTTGTTACGATTTTGAGTCAATTTGATTCAATTTATGTTGCTGTTTCCATGAAGTGTCAGAGAGAGATACGATTTTGACTGCTATTATATTTTACTACCAGACACGTAAGTAATTAACAACTGTTTGAGTTAACAATTCGTGGGAACGTTTTCTATATGTCATCTTAAATCTGTAAATCTAAAATCCGAATACACAACTAGAATAATATTCATTTTGATTTGTTAAAATGAGTTTAATCAAGATTTGTTAGACGAAAGAGTTAAGCTATTAACTGAAACACGTTTAATAGCTTTTTTTTCTACTGTTATTTGAAGTGACAGCTTCAGCTGCAGTATTAAGCGTTAATGCCATTTAATTTCTGATGTGATACTAATATATTATTCGACTTGTTCTTCTTCCTGTTCTTTTTGGTAACATAAATGCTGATTTCCCCTTTTCGATGAAGGATTAGATATCGCACATGCCATATTGTCTACCTTTCGATGCCGGACTTTTGTGTAAAATTTAAAATGTATAATTTCAACCTTTTGATTTTATATAACGAATATACCATTAAACAAATTCTCTCTATTAAAGGAAATGATGATGTAACGTGCAAATCACTTTCCTTGCCATTGCATTTCGTGGTCTTAATATACTAGATTAATATTATTGTTGAATCCCTTTTAATTTAATTTCGTTGGATGTCATAATATTTATTTAAAATTGCAATGGAGCGCACGCTCTGGTGGCAATTTCCCCACAAACCCACCGTCTCCCTTTCCTACGCCCACCTACATTTTCACTCTACAAATTTTAACTTGAAATTCTTTCAATGTTTTGGAAAATTATTCATCATTTCTGTCGGTTACTTATTCCCTCGCCTAAAAAATAGAATCTTCCCACAACCTTGTCCCTGAAATTGAGTGCCAGCTTGATGTCATGGTCATCTTTTTCCTTCCATAGTATAAGTATCAAACTTCCTAAATCCTTTACAGACTGAAATATGAAATGGAGTCTGTACATCACATACAAAAAAACCAGCTCCTGTAATTTGATAATCGATGATGATCTAATAAAATCGAAACGTGCATGTCGAAACGAAGTTTTTATATTTTTAGAAACTCATTATTAGTAAAGCAACTAAACAAACAGATCTAAAAATTAAAATGTAGAGTTAATGAATCTGCTACTTCTGGTATGTATCGTCCTCTGAGGTATTGTGGTAGCCTCGGTTGGTGTTAAAATGTTGGCAGGCCTGCATGCACACTACGTGCCGTGCAGACACGCACTTCCGCAACACAAAACGCCCTCCATTACGGCCACCAAATGGCGGCACAAAGGGCGCCCCTATCACTGACAGACACGCTCCATCGCGCAGTCGGCGGAATCGACAGCGACGAATTAGAAGCTCGGACGCAATCAGTCAAGAGGGATGCAAGCCAGCGGAATTCAACATCAGACAAACGTTTAACGGAAACATTAACAGGTCTCAGCGTGCCCAAAATCAATCACAGCTTCAATAGCTGAGCATAGTTTATTTTAACACATCAGTACATCACTATACACGAGTAGTAGAGTTGAAGCTTTTGAAATGCATTTTTATCGTCGTCTGTTACGCATACCTTGGGCGCTGAAATTCTCAAACGAAGAAGTACTTCATCGGATGGGGAAACAATAAGAATTATTACTCATTATAAAGCAAAGGAAAACTCAATATCTAGGACACATTATGAGAGGCGAGAGGTGCCAGCTATTGCAACTCACAAGGGAAGATACAGGGGAAAAGATCTGGAATTCGTGGCTGAAGGACATTCGGAGATGGTACAACTGCGCGTCAGAAGAGGCTTTCCATGTCTAGGGCGGATATGTGTACCACCAACCTCTGACAGGAAAAGGCGCCTTAAGAAGAGGATTTTTTTATTTTTTTTTACTTATGGCTTTACGCCTCGTCGACTTCGAGGTAACTAGAGGCGGAATGGGACAGGGGGAAAGGAACGGGAAGGAATTCAGCCATGGCTCTTTGAAGGAAGCTTCCCGGCAATCGCATGGAGTGATTTGGGGGAACCTTTGAAAACCGAAATTTGGATGCCCGGATGGGGATTCGTACCCGCTTCCTCCAGAATGTGAGGAAAGAGCATTAACCGCCCACCCACTACGCTCGGTGATGAAGAAGAAGGTATTCAGTTTTAATTTGATAATTTTAATATGTGTAAATATTTAATATTAAGGATTTGAGAGTAGGCAGACAAGTTGCGTGGTTGGTGGGAGAGGGTGCACTCAGACAGTTGGATTTATGGTGTCTGTGACGTCAGCAAACACATCAAAAAGGAAAAACAGGTCAAGTAGCTGGTAGATTTAAAGTTAATCACTGACCTGTCTATAGAACTCCCATAAGGTACAGATATTGTTTGTGAACCTTTAAAGTTAAAGTGGTGTGGTTGATAACAAGAAAGCGATCTGGAAGTTAGATCCCCTCTGAATCTATCAAGATCACTCCAGAACAAAGACGATGCTGTTCTTTTAGCTGCCGTTCCAAGTAATAGTCTTGTCTGTGCTTGAGTGCGTCGCCTTGCTGTGCTTAATACGAAATATTGAATGAAATAATCTTTTTTCTTTCTTTCTCTTATACGTCGATTGGACTAAAATTTAATAAACAATATTGCTGTAATATCTGGATGTTGTGGATCATTTTCCTCAATTGCTGATAATATTAATAAATAAATTACGCCAAAGCAATTGACTTTTTTGTGTTTATTGGTCTCCCGTACGCGTTTCACTTCTTTTGCAGAAGCATCTTCAGCGGTTTTTTTCTGTTAATTATGTACAAAAGTTATAAGCAGGTTATGTTTGTGAAAAGCACTGATGCTGAGAATGGAGCAAATGAAATACAATAGACCACAAAATGTAAGTAGATTATAAGTTAGATAATAATTCATTCCACTGTACAAACCACAAACATAACCTGCTTATAACTTTTGAACCTAATTAACAGAAAAAACCCGCTGAAGATGCTTCTGCAAAAGAAGTGAAACGCGTACGGGAGACCAATAAACACAAAAAAGTCAATTGCTTTGGCGTAATTTATTTATTTATATTGCTTTGCGCCTCGTCGACGGCTAAGGTCATTAGAGGCGGGATGGTAGTGGGGACAGGGAACGGGAAGGAATTCAGCCATGGCCTTTTTGAAGGAAACATCCCTGGAGTGATTTGGGGAAACCATGGAAGACTCACATCTGAATGCCCGGACGGGGATTCGAACCTGCGTCCTCCCTAATGCGAGGCCAGAACGTTAACCATTCACCCACCACGCTCGGTCAAGTATAGAGCAACTGAGTTGTTTAGTATTTGAGAATCCGTATCATTGAGTGATATTTAATAGTGTGCTGTCGTGAAATACTGATTATTGAATAATTAGAAATTATTTGCAATACACTTTCTCGATTAACTTTCCTCCTGATTTTTATTAATTGATGTCAAGATTTATCTAATGAGCGTAGTCAATATTTGGTTATGAGTCTGATAAAACATTAACGAACAGAAAGCATTAAATTTAATCAGATTATAATTAATAGCAACACAATAATGACAGAAAGAATATAATAATCTGTACTCACTCAGTAGAATTGTATTTGATTATTTGAAGGAAAGTTGAAAAGCCGTGATGTGATATTTCCGATACTTAAAAAATGTTACAACAGCAGTTATCAAAATCCCTTACCAGTGTATATAATTAGTAAATATTATTACTAAAACATAGTACCTCATGAAGTAAAACAATCGGGTAATTTTTTTTTTTTTTTTAATTTCATCTTCTAGTACAACTAAAACAAAATCTGGTATGACATAAATTTATTGAGTCATCTTCGCTACCAGTTTTTTATTTGCTTAGTACTTTCGTGCAAGAAGTGTTACATTTCAGATTCACCTCGCACACAGCAGGCATTATATATTTTTTGTTTACTTGCCTTAATTCGCGTCCAGAATTATTGCCAGCCAGAAGAATTACCTGGAATGGCTTCACTAATTGTCTTTGTTCAGGTATAGCATATCAATTCTATGCAAATTTAATTAACTTCACAATGATGTTACCATGTGCTTTAATGAGTCGGACGTAAAGGCAGGGTGCTGAGAAGAATATGCGCTATTGGTCTGAAATTTGGTACACACGTTCCTGAGCAAGTATTATGCGAGAAAGTGTTTTAGGTAAAGCCATAAAATGTATCAGATATATATAAAGTTGTTCAAAGTGTGGGTACATTGGTACGAGGGTTACTACTCAACAAATAAGTGTTATTAACCATTTGTGTTTATTGCAAGTATACCTTAGAATTCATGTTCGTAAAGAAAACTTTATCCCGCGTCCTTATGGAAGGTAGATCACAAGTAACGGCACACGTAATGATTCAGACCATTCAGTTATAATGGCAGACATATTGCTCTGAGGTGTTTTCGTTCGTATCGGTCATGTATGGCAGAGATATTAGAATGAGATGTTAATATTTGCAGGGCCACCATCTTCATACTTCATTAGAACCTAAACGACACCAGTTTGGGTTTACCTGTAAATGAACTCTGAACTAAGCAGTAAAAATATGTCGAATCCATCCGGGAAAGATCACGAGTCTGGTGGGTTGAATGGAGTTCTTGGTTCAAGGTAGATGGCTCACTAGCGAAGTTTGGCTTTGGATATCTCTCGGACAATGGAGAGTAACTACAAGAACACAGCTGATACAAGGATCCGGATTATTAGACTCAGTCTCACAATACACAATGACAAATAGCGGAGTGATGTTGCTTCGGCGGTCAGGCATGGACAGACCTCCATGTGCTGTGCGCTGCCGTTAAGTAGTACCTCGTAGATCACTCTACCGTCGCTGTGGCGCTGGCGTCCTGCTCGCTACGTCTGTAGCGCCATCTAGTAGCGTATCCCCATACTCTCGATCCAACAAATATATACTAAGGCAAGGCGAAATGTCGTAATAAATGTTTGTTAAAAACTTTCTGGCCGATCTTGACATCTGGGATATAACAATGTACCTGCCATCGATAGATCAGTGTCAAATTATTCGTAAACCATGTGGTCTTTAACTGAAAATTTTTCTCACATAATTCGTCCCCAGGAAAGGGAGTTCTAAATTTCAAACCGATAGTACATTTTATTCTTGGGACCATTGCGTTGCACCCGAACCGCTATAACTATTCGTTACTGGTTCTTATTTCTTTTGTTATGATAAAATACATGCATACAATTAATCTCCCTTCCTCATTATCGCTGTGCTTCGTCATAAACAAAATTAATAATAATATGATAATTTCCTGCGATATTCTTCTCCACAGAATCTTTGGGGACGTGACGTTTCTAGGACCATGTTACGAAAAATAGGGACAGGATGTCAGGATTTTCAGCATGCAGTAAACTCAAAAGTATAAAGAGGGTAAAAAGAGGTCTTCCATACAAGAACAGCCTCCCATAGCCACGTTGCAATAGGCGGAGAAATTAGTATGAATAAGAGTCGCCAGTTAACATCGATAGTACCTGGGTGACCGATATTGACTCGGCATCTTTCGATTTCTGTTCAACATACGAGATTTTGCGTGAAGTTTGATCAAAGTTAAACGTTTTTCTTGAAGGTTTCCTAGGCATTTTGAAGTGCACAATTCCTTGCTCTAACAAAGAGAAGCTTACTGATGCCTGAAAGTTCTAAGAGATGAGGGTAGAGCCGTTTCAGTGATACCAAATTCAAGGTTTGTCCCAAGGTTTTTTTTTTTTTTTTAGACTCATGTTACAAGCTTTAAAAGCAAAACGTTATCTACATATGAAATTTCATCCAAATCGCGAGAGCCATTTCCGAGACCGTCAGTTTTAACGCAGGATTGTATTTGCCAGAATCTATTTTTTCGTATGGACACCAGTAAATGGATTTGTCACGAGTTCGTAAATTCAGTACTATTTATGTTTGTGTTAAAGACAGATACGGTCAAAAAATAAACGATGAGCGCATTACAACTGGATTGTATTCAATATTGATGGGTAGAGAGGAGTGAAACCGAAGTGGTCTTGCTTCAGTCAGATCACTCAATATTTTTGGAGGAAAATTGCGGATCACTGGGAATCGTCGTTGTTGGTAGTGGACAAGCTTTTTGACCAGAGTTGAGTTCAGTTTCGTGGAACTCAGCGAATCTTGGGTGCTTAGTAGATGCGCCGAGGTAGTAATCTCGCGTGAGAGACGTGCAGTCCGTTGGTATTCTGATTTCAGCGGACCACTGCGGGGACAAAGAAGCCTGCGAGTCGCCAGCGTGGCGCGTAGTTCGTGACAGCACGCCACCCCTGATAACGAGCGACGTCTAGCTTGTGCCTCTAAACTGCCGACGGCACGCGGTGACGTGCCACTTCCCGCAATCACGTGATTTACGACTGATTGTGGTGTTTTGACATCGGCCACAACCACTACAAACATAAAAAATGTGTATTATTTATTGTTTCGGTTAAATAGTCCTGGAACAGGTCGCCATAAAATACAGTAATTGATTATTCGAAATTGTGATAGTAGTTCATTCAACACTGACAATAAGTAAAATTCGTTAGTTCAATTAACAATGCGTTCGCATGCTTCTTAATAAATTCGTTGTTGATATGCTAGACAATATCATAGCAATATCAGCACCAAGTTTGTGACTGTTTTGTAAGGGATACGGCGAGTGATTTACACAAAGAACCGCTCTTCCCTGCACATTCTAGATAAATAGCGATGTGGGTCCCGTACAGCACAACATATTCAAGACGAAGATGCACGATAGTTTTATACACTATCTCCTTTGTATATGCGTTATAGTTTTTCAAAATTCGACGTATAATCGCACATAGCAGTCTGTAATTCACTTTGCCTCTAACCACACTTATGTGACGATTACACTTAATCTTTCTTGTTGTTTGTTATGTGCCTTGACTTCCTGCTTCTGGTCTTCTTCTTCCTATCCATTGTTATGCTTGGTGACCTGTTACGGTCTCAATCCATCTTCTTGGTGGTCTTCCTGCATCTCTCCTGTCTCTGGGATGGTACTTGAGGATTTTTCCTGGGATCCGGTCCCTCTTCATCCTTAGTACATGGTCTATCCAAGATGTTCTGTTAATTTTCACAGTTTGGGAAACTAATTTGACTTTGAGTTCTTTCAAGATTTCATCAGATCTCTTTGTGTCTCGTAAGGAGTAGCCGGCGGCTGTTCTTCTCATGAAACTCAGCCGCCGTTAGTCTCAGCTCGTCACCGTACAGTAGTGTAGGTTTAGCCAGGGTGTTACATAGCCCGATTCTTGTGTGCCGCTGAACAAGACATGGTCTGAAGGTGTTATTTATTATGCCTGTAACTTTCGTGAAATTCTGATTTTTTGATGCATATCGGTTTCTAGGGTGTATCTGAGGTTGTATTGAATTCTGTTACTTGTTCTGGGAGTGTCTTGGTTCTTTTGTGTTTTTGTGCCTCGCACTTTATGTAATCATATCGGAATCTACATTACGTCATGTAATGCCACATTAATACATTGCAGAAGTCGTTTCTGGCAGTGTTTCATACTTTTAGGTCCCTCCAAATTTTGTAAACAAATCCTTGGCTTCAAATATAGATTACTTCTTATTTCACATATATCAGCTCAGTGGGTCAAAAAGTTTGACCCAAAAACTACATAGCGAGATCGCCTCGGTCGCGTTTTAATAGTCTATTCTAATTCCCTTAAGAATCAATAGAAATTCTTAAAAAATTTCATCGCAAACCTTTAAAGTGAAATACGGGTCAAGTTCATATTTCAGCAACATCACGTCAAGTGGTCGTAATCTTTGACCCTAAAAACAGAACCTTTGACCATATATAGCAATATCGTCTCTGGTGCATTTAGTATTTTTAAGTCCCTAAAAACTCAAAAGAAATTATTAAAAATTTACAAAGCCTATCCTTACGGTAAATTATTGTTGTACTTTGTGGCAGGTTAGGTCACGGGGTCATGACCTTTGACATCAAAACATATATCGTCAGTTCATCTCTGCCATTGTTTTGAACTTTTAAGTACGTTCGGACACAATTCTCAAAATTTCTAAATAGAACCTAAGAGTCAAATATAGGTCCAGTTCGTATATGAGTTAAATAACATCACGCGGCCATCAATATTACGTAATTTTTATTTTTTGTCCCTAGAAACTTAGTTTTTGTTACTTTTAGACTAACAGCAATGCATTTTTGTTTTATAATGATCTTAATAAGCCCGAAATCAATTAATTTCCGGTAAAAATTGCTTTCTTTTTTCGATTTTGGTCAAATAAGGACCAAGAAAAATAATCGTGTGCAATCATTCGATGCTTTCTGTCTTCACTTTCTTCATCTTACCACTTTTTGCTGTTTCCTAAATTCTTGGGTCAATATGTTATAACATTTCCTCTTCTCTTGGAAACTCTTGAAATTTTGGATCACTTTTCTGAAACTTGCTCTATTTCTTATTATATCTTCTGTTGTTCGGATTTATATAGCATTGTTTAGTCCTTGCATCCACTGGTTGTCATTCTTACTCTTGTAAACGTAACTGAAATGTTTTTCCATTGTCTTTTGTCATCCATTCTCATTATGGGACCACAAGATCTCATTCTCCTCTTTCTGATCGTGTCTGACATCCTTTCCTTTTCTTAATTCTTGCTACTACTTTTTATGGTACTACAGTCGTGATCTAAGAACTATTCCAGACCCGTGACCGTATCTAAAACTCAATCTGAGACTTACAGTTCTACACTACTATTATGGTATAAATGTGAAAGTTACTCTAGCTCTGTTTGTCACGATTCCACAACTAAACGGTTAAAGCAATCTTAATGAAATTTGACAACGAAACACCATATATTATTAGGAAGGACACATGATACTTTTTTCGGGATTAATGACCAATTTTGTAATGAAATTTTGAAAACTAACTCAACAGTGACAGACAGATGGATAGCGTGTGTAAGTCTGTGTAATGTTACATCGGTCACTCAGGTTTTGTTTCTCTCGCAGTCAGTTTGTGTTTGATCTGTTCATAAATTTCATGTGCCGACCCAATTTATTAAGTAGTGTGGGTGTGGATTTTATCCAATTCTTGCAAAAAACATTTTAAGTCAACGCGTACGAAGACGCGGGTAACAGCTAATATTTTTTAATACGTGCACTGCGAACGTTGATGATGCCTTAGTAAGAACCCAGTGGTGTTCCAGATCACCTCACGTTTTTTGCCGGATCGTTCATTACGAGCGAGCAGGCCGCTCTCGATTGGACGTATATCAGAATCAGGAGCCTTCGCCGGCAGTGACAGCCCGCCGACTTATCTTTGCAGCCAATGTCGGCGAGGCAATTCCGCCTCTTCGACATTCATCTCTGTCGGTCGAACCAAAGTCGATAAACTGCAGGCAGCTTGACGCCTGCTTCCCCTACAGATGCTGCACTAACAAAACTTCCGCATTGTACAAGCCACGTGCTACATCAGAATTAACGAATGTTGAACACACGAACGCAAAGCCAGCAGCTTGCAATGGATGTGGAATAGAGTTCAGACGTCTTAGTGGGCGGTAGCGGTTGGGTCTCGCATTTGGGAAGACGCGGGTTCAAATCCTCGTCCGACAATGGTGATTTCGATTTTGACGGCTTTTCGAAGTCACTCCAAGCGAATGCCGGGATGGTTCCTTCAAAAGGCTAAACCTGTATTCCTTCCCACTCCTATTACCAAATCCACACCCGCCTCTAATGACCACGACGTTAACGAGGCATAAAGCCATAAAAAATTAAAAGAATCAAATGACACTATATCCATGACCGTTGTCCCGACTAGTAATTTTAAGCGTTTTATGGCAGCTGTATCACCCAAAGCAGTAACGGCACCATTTTATCATTTCAGCATTAGATGGTTCGCAAACATGTCACCAAGAAACACGAAGAGAAAAGTTTATAAAGTTCCCTTTCCCCTTATGAGGTAGCTTTTATTCAGCTGTAATGCTCGTCTCTTGTAGCCCAACTGCAACTCCTTTGTTGTTGTTGTTGTTTTTATTGATTTTCTTCTAATCCTTTCCTCTTTCGATATGACCATAGATATTCTTTTGCCAATTATTCCCTTGTTTTTTTTTTCTGGAGAATGTTCATCGCTTTCCATTTCTATACTTTCTTCCTCTATCTGTCCCGTGGCGTAGTTTGTTTCCTCAAAGGAGCATCCATAAACTACGTAGCTAGGTCTAAGAGGGAGGGGGGAGGGGTTGCGTAGAAAGCTACGCTGGGCTATGTGCGGGGGAGGGTGGGAGGGGGAAATTTCCAGAAAAGCCACCTAGATTTCCATTTATATTATTTGTCACAGTTAAAAAAAAGGGGCACAGAACACGCAACAGCATGTAAATATTTATTTCCGTCGTTTAAGTATCTCCGTACGTAGTTTAAGATAGTCTGACAAAAGAAAACAGTACAAAATATCTTCTAGAATCAATAGGGAAAAAAGCTACGTGCCTCGTGGAAGGGGGGGGGGGAGAAGAGGTACAGGCTAAAGCTATGTCAGGCTACATGGGGGGAGGGGAGGTTCACAGGAGACCAAAATGGAGCTACGTAGTTTATGGACGCTCCCCTAGTGTTTCACTTTACGAACGGTAGATTCGCTTTTCATTCCTCATTCATTCGCTATATAGTCTAGCACGCACTTCTTTGGAAGAAATCTGTTCCAACAGCCTTTATCTATCCCCTGCTGTTGCTGTCTGATATGAGATCCGTTATCTCTTAGATATTGTATAAAATGGTCTGTTATTTCTTTTAGATGTGTCCGAGGCCACTATAAACTGCTCAGTTTGTATTTTGTCGTTTTTTTCACATTTTTTGGTAGTATTTTATTTTCGTTTCCTTCTCTGTCTACTGCTGGATCAAGTACTTATCTCCTTTACAGTTTATTATGTTATTTCTATCTAATCTTAAATCGTAATATTGAAATATTTTCTGTCTTCAAAATTCGCATATGGTCCGTGAATATCATATACATCAGTCATGCATTCGTTAAGAGAGTGAGCATTCTGTGAGGATTCAATGGGTAAATTGGCTTTTAAATTAATAACACACACATATTTAGGAGCTTCATCGGGTGGTTTGTTTTATAGTCTTCCCTTGGCGTGAAACTAACATTAAACTCAATCGCAGTCCTTCTGTGGCTGTTCACGGGCCATAACATCTAAATACACAAGTCTTCGTTACAGTCCTTTAAGTTATGCCTAACTACTCGGCTAATTACGTCAAAGGTTGCCGGCTCATACACAAAGCCAAAACACGTGTGGATATGAACACATTGCACTCTTTTAATAACATGAAAACCATTACATCCGCCAAGGTAAACCACTAGTGCTTAGTAACCTATTTTTTTTTTTCAATTGTAATGGAGCACACGCTCCTGTGGCAATTTCCCTGCACAACCAACTTCCTCCTATCCTGCACCCACCTACATTTTTGCCCTCTACATATTTTAACTTTAAATTCTTTCAACGTTTTCGGTAAGTTATTAATCATTCCCCTTGGTAACTCATTCCAATCCCTGACACCCTTACCTAAAAAAGAAAATCTTACCATACCCTTGTGCCTGAAATCGAGTGCCAGCTTGTGGTCATGGTCATCTTTTCCCTTCCATGAACTACTTTTCACCGTGTTCCTAAGTTTCAAGGTTCGTAATTAGGAAAATGTCCAGGCCAACATCTACCTGCCGTTTTACACTCGTCGAAAGCACAGTTGTTATCAATTCACAGTCATTGCTCACACGTTTTAGAGTACCGCCGATATTCAGTAAACATTACGTAGTTTTAATCTCGCATAATCACTGCAACACGCACGAGTCCAGTATTCACGGCATTCTTCAGAACTGCGCGCTTACACATCTTAACCGTTTGGCAGCCAGCAACGGACTCCCGCCATATAAAGCGACCATACTCTTCGCCGGCCAATACATAACTATCGATATTCCCAGCGATACTATTGCATCGTCACAATTCTTTCAGCTGTAACAGGATCAAGCCTATGAAAGTTAATATTTGTGAAGACATTGCTATCTTTCCAATAAAAACATACTAAGGTCAAAGGAACTAAGTTTACTGCGTTTTGGATGGGAAGATGGGGCGGGCTGGCCACAGAGTGACCGCAGATCCTGTCGATGTCGTGGGAGTAAGGGTCGCCATCCATCTATGAACCGTATAAGCAATGAGTTGGGACTGTCAAAGCCTTTTTGTTTGCGGATAACCGTAATCAGAACAGTATGGCTTGAAAGCTTGGGCTGTAGCTTAAAATCCGCGAATATCTATGTGGCTGGGTGCCGGAATAAGAAATAATAATCTGTTCGTAACTTCAAAAGATACCCAGCAAAGATGTACAATTCCAATCATAAATTGCACTCTTCCCAAATATGATCGTTCAAATTAGCTTAAAACTTCGTAACGACATTATAGAAATTTTTTTTGCTGTACTAATATCCTTCGTTTGAATCATTCAAAATTATTGTTACAAAAAATTTATCAGATTAAAGTTTAAAGTTTGAATTTTCCATGGTGTTTCCTCTGTTTAAAATTTTGGGATCTGACTTGAAATCGGCTCCGAAAATTTCATGCATTAATATTAATCTGCTGTCCGCCAGTGATGGTCGAATAGTTTCGCTTCAAATAAAATAAAAAAGTTCGTGAAAAGTTCACATGTTTCATAGAAATATAGTGGGCACCATTTCACGAAATTGTGATTGTTAGTTTACATCTGCGAAATGTAAAACCGAATTGTAAACGAGAGTAAATCGCTCGGAAGAATGAACCATGATCATTCTATTTCAGATTAAAAAACTGTGGGGAAGTTTTCCTTTGAAAGCGACCGGAATAAGTGCGTTATCGGGGAAGGTGTTATGAAATACATGGTTAGTCAAAAAGGACTTTACAACTTTGGAATGATATAGAAATTTGTTGTGGTAACTTACAGAATCGGTAGATATGTCATTTTGTAGCGAACAGCATCACGTTTCATAGCACGTAGTGCATCAGTACACAGTTACCTCACCAGGAGCGCCAGCGTAGTGCACAGTTAAAATGGCTACTTTCACTGGTGCGGAGCGTGGTAGCTGTGTGTTTTGGTTTCATGAAACGAACTCTGCAACAACTGTTCGGCGTAAATTCTGCATCGAATACGTTAAAGAACCTCCAAGCCTGCCTACAGTTTACTTTTGGCACAAGAACTTTGTTGAGATGGGTATTCATTGCGACAAGTTACCCCCGGTTTGATGCTACGAGTGTGGGAAGAAATTGATTACCAGTGGGATGTTCGCCGCATGAAAATGGCAGTCACATCGAACCAAAATGACACTTGACACTTTTATGTGAAACTTGAGGTTGTTTGCTATTGTAGTATATTGAGGGATTTTAGTTATAGTATCTTGCAAACTTTTACTCGGAATAATTTTTCTCAAGCTGCAGCTATGTAATGTAATTCCACACAACGAAGCAGAGCTCAAGGTTGGACAAAGTCACTTCCCGTGGGAAGCAGTCCCCCCTACCACGGTAGCCCAGAAAAGCCCTTAGTAAGGGTTTTTAAACGAATAGGACTATGGTCACATGACTTCCCCCACTACGCTCCTACTCTGGAGAGCGCAGTCGAGAACAGCCTCCAGGGCAGTCTATTCGCCGATTCTCAGGATGGACCACGTTGCCATACGGCATGCAGATTTTATTAGGTAATGGATAATGCATTTATACCCTTCTGCTGGTTTAGAAAGAATATTCCGAGTGACAGGATTTTATTAGTAAGAGATTCCTTTTATGAGAGTTATCTTATGCAGTATTTTTCAGTTATTTCAAGTGTATGTCTATGTGCCCATTTTTATTGAAGTATTAAAGTCACTCCATTCTTTCAACTACATGTTTTCGTTTGTATCGCTGATTCCTGCTCATTACTAGCAATAAGTGTGGGCAGAACGTAATTGCTTTGACCTTATGGCCACATATCTTCGGGAAGCTGATCGAGGAGTGGTTGATCAGAGACGAATCCAAACTTGGTTGTAGTGATTTGCCGCTCGTTTACTACACTATAAAAAGTCATATCTAATGATTTTGAAAGTTATCTGAATAAATTTCTATAATATTCCGAAGTTGCAAAGTCCTTTCTGACTCACCCTGCATAATACAAGAGAAACTTAAAGCAAGTCTTTGAGATACCAGGAGGAAGATTCTACATAAGAAAACAGCAAGAACGAAAATACTGAAGAATCTTTTTAAAAGTAATTTATTTATTTCTACTTGTGGTTATTAACGGAGACAATGTTCAAAAGAACACATAAATAAAAAATGCTAAATGTTGTAAAGATGCTGCACTACTGAGGAAATATAAAATTCCAACATAATTTTGGGCACTACATCGACATCGAAATTTGACCACGTGTAATTGTTTAGTCGTGTGTTTAAATAACAAACCTATTAATTATGCCACCTCGAAGGAGATCTAACCTATTGACCTCGGCTTCTAGAACCAAGAAATTCCGTCTCCATCGCTTAAATCAGAGTCAATAAGAGCAACAAGTTCGTTTGGAGTCTCAAAGGGATCTTCAAGCAGTAGCAGCAGCGAATGAAAGTTTGGATTTTAGTGAGAACGGATTTACGTCTTCAATCTTCGGATTCAATTTATTTGATGTTAACTTTTACAACTTCCTGTTGGTTTGGCAAGTTTTCATGTAGCTCTAAGAATCTTTAATTATTTGATTCCTAAATTTTCTGAAATATAGTACGTTAAAGAAAATCAAACAATTCACAGAACCGGGGGAATACCTGAAATCCGAAAGTAGGTAGGATCGAAAAAACGTATCAGATAACATTTAGGTTTTTCTCCTATTCCGGATTAGTAAGCTGGGCAGAGCTTATAATAATTGTGCTCCTTCTTGCTTTACTTACTATATGGCATCTCGTCTGTCACGGAACGCCACGTATAATCGTTGTACTTTTTACTAACCTTCTTGTTAGTAAAAGGTGCCAATACTTCTCTTTTATTCCACCAAAAGAATCAAAATAACCATCAAAACATCCACTTGGCTTTTTTAAATTTTAATTTACATTAATAATTGAATCCTTCTGTGTACAGATACAACTCGCAGTTATTTTCTCTGCGTACCTCTCTGCATACTACTTTCATCTCTTCTCCTTGCCCAAAGATCTTCTTTCTATATTGTCCAGAGATTTTCATGTACTTTGTTCATCTGGTAATAACGATGCTTGGAATTTCTTTGACACAATAAGAAATAATAATAACCCGATATAAACCACTTAACAACATACACATATAATCAGTTTACATTAATCAGAAACCAAATAGTGATTCGAAAATACCACTATCAATAAACACTCCCCCGTTGAAATAATATAAAACAAACATTAATTACTAACTCTTTAAGAACTAAGATGCTGTGTATTCTTACAAGCTGCATACAGGAGCTATTAATATTCTAAAGATTAAAGCGGTGTTATTACAAGAGATTCGTCTTTCAAAACTTTTCTACTAAATGATCCGTTTTTGTTCAAAACTTTGAATGGCCGGAGACAGATCGAAACGAGGGAAAAGGGTGTTGCTTTAAAACGAAAAAAAAATGTGTTCAAAGGATCGTTGAAGATATGTCCAATAAATCTGTGAACCTCTCTGGTGATCACATCATTCTGGAAAGAGACTTTCTTTGATAGCTGGTGGAGCCACTGGCTTTTTGTATGACCTCAAAAGAAGCAATTAAGGGACATCGGGGAGTCCACTCAACCGCACCTCCTTGTCCAATCGGATGATGGAGCCTTATAATCAGGTGCCATTGTTATTGGAGTTCTTTTTCTTTATCTTCGGTTGGGCCTTCTTTATCAATTCTTCTTTTAATTCCAGGTCGTCGGATGAATAATAGTGCCAAATATACGACAGATATCACATTCATTATGTGACCAGTCTTCTAATATACGTAAATGTATAAAAGAATTTATTTAATTGTAATAATAGCTGTTAGTATTAAATACTAATCGTAATTTTTGGAGCATCTTTGGCAGCAAGGAATACACCGGGCATAGTATGCCCAGTGCCAAGGAGAAGATCATAGACATTAATGGATAGACACACACATGAATAGGATGAATTGATGATACGGTAGGCGCTACAAGGTAGTAGAAGGTAGTAGCTGCAAAAGTTACTATGGGAATATTTGGACCTTTAAGTGAGCAGGTTATCTGCATAAAATTTACGCTTATGTAAAAGTTATATTGAGTATTTTGTAACGTCTAAGAAACTACGAAATGAAAGTGTGATAAAGCTGACGTTGAAAATCTTACTGTGTTCATATAATTTGGTGGCTAACTTGAATTAAAAATAGCAAGGAAAAAAGCAAGTTAGAATATGGATTTTGTATTCTTCTTCTATATCTATAAAGCGAAAACCGTGTATATTTGTACCAGAAAAACTCGAAATCTACTGCGAAGATTTCGATCGGGTTTTCGCCGTTTTAAAGCTCAGAATATTAACTCAGTTGTTTGATATGTCTTATGCTTCTACGTTACATAACGCCGGAACATTATATGAAATTCTGAACGTATGGTGAGGAATACCACAGATGAAACCACTAGATACAGCATGTTTCGCACTAAACACACAATTACAATGTCTCTGACAATAGCCTGTAATGAAGGCAATAAGATAACTTCACAATAATAACTGTTTTGCACATTAAAAAAAACTTGAAGCATTCTTTCCTTTAATTCGCGATGTTCAAGTTTTAAACGTCATAGATAGCGGTAACTTGAAGCATTCATTCATTTAATTCGGGATATTCAATTTTTAAACGCCATAGATAGCCGTAAAAACAACAGAGATTTTCTTTAACCACGATCTCTGGCAGTAGGCCTACAACTACATTGTTTCTGTTTGAGTAAAATCATTTATTTACGGTAATATTATTCTGGATTCACTTTTGATATTTGTATAAAAGGCTTAATCTGCTGAGTTAAAGTATCTGGTGCTTCGAGCAAAAAGTATATCCATTCAATTGAATCAAATGTGAGTTTCTAACATTATCTAGCGTTGTTTAGTAATGCAGTTTCTTAACCAAATTAATGAAGCTTGATACACATGAATCTTATCGGACGAATGAAAAAGTTAACGTGCAAATAAATTTCAATCCACCCGTTTCTTGATAGGGGGCGGCTGGATCTAGGTTTGCTTTAATTCCGAAAAAAGTTCGCGCGAATTATATGAATCTTTGTACAAATGTTTCTCAGTGCGGGAATAAAAATATCATACGGGTAAAGTGCGCCAAACTATACCGGGCAACGCCGGGAACTCCGCTAGTTTCCAATAAACAAAGTGCAAAGGAGGAGACATCTTCTTCTATTTTTTTTTTTTTTTTTTTGCTTTACGCCTCGTCGACGTCGAGGTTGTTGGAGGAGGGATGAGACCGGGAACAAGGAACGGGAAGGAATTCGGCCATGGCCTTTTGAAGGAAACATCCCGGAATTCACCTGGAGTGATTTGGATGCCCGGACAGGAAAGGAGAAGAGATTAGCGATATTACAGTTATAACCGGAGAGCCAACACTAAAAGCGTCTTAAGTCTGAAAGATTGCAGAAAATGTTTCTCATCCTGCAGGAAGCTACTAAAGTAGATATGAAAGGGTAAACGTAGCATAATTTTGAATTGCTTAAGACACGACCAACAGTAGTAAACGGTTACTAGTTGTATAAAAGGTGAGCAGTGTTCTAGCTTCCGAGGAGAGGGTTATAACCTCAAATCTGATAAAACAAAGATGCGTGCAGGTTTTTCCTTCTCCTTAAACCCACCTAGCGTACTTGGATGCTGACGCACTGAAGGTGTCTGTCACTCGACACAGAATTGGTAGGTTCGAGTTTTGCTGATCAATGACGTCTCCACCATTAAGTAGTTTCTTGTATTTTGGTGTTCAATGACGTCTCCACCATTAAGCAGTTTCTTGTATTTTGGTGTTCAATGACGTCTCCACCATTAAGCAGTTTCTTGTATTTTGGTGTTCAATGACGTCTCCACCATTAAGTAGTTTCTTGTATTACTTGTGATACATTCTAGTCATTTAAATCCTGTAACAGTAAGCCATGTCGTATTGTAGTTCACTTCATTTCTCGCGAGAAGCCTTGTGGAGTTATCTGTAGGTTATAATAGAAGAATAAACTTCTACAGTACCGTGCGGGACTTACTATAGGACGTGAAGGTTCCCAGATGAACAAAAATTGTCTTGTACAAATCATATCTCATTCCTATTCTCACATATGCTTTGGAAACATGCACACTAACATCAAGGGACCTTAGCAAGATCAAAGCATGTGAAATGAAGTTTCTTAGAACGGCCCTCCAGAAAACTAGACTTGACCACATAAACAATGACGAGATTAGATCAAACCTAGAGCAAAGGGAATACATTGAAGAGAGACTTAGGTCTTGGGCATGTCAAGAGAATGACTAGTACAAGACTACCAAAAACTTATTTAAAAAAAAAGGATAGTGGGCAAAAGACCATTGGGAAGACCAAGAAGAAGATGGACCTACCAACTGATGGAGGACATAGAGAGAAGAGGCTGGAACTGGGAATATATCACGGAGAAAGAAACTTTTCTGGATAGGAGACAGTGGAAAACGATAGTCTATAACAACCAAGGCTCGTAAACCACACCTGGGAATCTGGAGATGGTCCCCAACGATAATGATGATGAATAAAAGAATAACAATCAGATTCCCCTTTTTTTGCATTGCTTGTTTATTGACCATTTTTCCTGGTGCCATCACTTTTTAAATCCCGTCAAAGTGACCTTTTTTTCCTAGAGGGTTTTACGTATCATCGACGTCGAGGTCATTAGAGGGGGAAATGACAGGGGCATTCAGTGGGAAGGAATTCGGCCATGGGCTTTTTAGTGACCAACAGGGCATCCGAAACGACTGATTTCGGCAAAACGTAGAAAACCGAAATCGGGATGACCGGACGCGGATTTGTCAGCGCGACCTTGCGAATCAGAAGCCGGATTGTTGTCATTCACACACCACGCTCGGTATAATGTAGCACCATAGTGGATCGGGCAGGTATAGTGGGCACAGGTTCGACTCCCGGGCGCGGCATAGCTCCTGCTTATTAAGATTTTCAGGCGGGTTTCCGTACACCTATGCCAATGCCGTGACGGCCCCTTAACTCCTCGTGAATTACAAAGAATTTACACTTATCATGCAGAAGATAAGAACGTTTTACAAATACTTTATTTCCCGCATCAGTACATTGCTCACAGCAGACACTTGAGCTGTAAGATTACGTGTAGTTGCTATTTCTGCAGCTGAACACCTTGACGCGGCAGACAGCAGGTAGACGCAGCCACAGTGTTTCCACTGCTAGCGCCCCCTTATCCTCTTCCGCCTGGGTAACCTCGATCCGATGGCTCAGGAAACGGCGGGACCCCGGGTATCGGAAATCGGATTTCAGTGAACATATTGTGACGCTGGTCCAAGCTTTTTTTGAAACAAAAACCTCACCAGTACAATAACTGGAGGAATGACTTCGGCAGGACCTGAGTATCATGATATTTGATGTTTCTTTTGTTTCCCTTCTTTTTACTTTTATTTTTAATTTTCCTTTTTACTTATGGCTTTATGCCTAGACTACGTCGAGGTCATTATAGGCGGGATGGGACTGAGGACAAGGATCAGGAAGGAATTCGGTCCTGGCCTTCTGAAGGAACCATCCAGGCATTCGCCTGAAGTGATCTGGGGAAACCAAGGAATACCCAAAACTGGATTCCTGGACGGGGATTTTTTAAATTGGACTTAAACCTTATTCACATCGAGATCGTTAGAGACAGGTAGGAAGTTTCCACTCAATTAGTGTGGTCTAATTAGCTGCAGACGGTTACCACACAGCCTCTGACGAGATATGTAACTTATTAGCATTTCAACTCCAGTCGGGGTTACACCGTGTTATGGACGAAAAAGGCCCAATCTCGTTTCTAACACATGCTAGCTCAATGCTTAATTTGGTTTTAATTTAAATTATTTAATCACCTACAACGCCAAACAAAAGCAGTAGGGTGGTTCAGTGGTTGGGGTGTCTGACTAGGGAACGAAAGGTCCCCAGTTCGAATACCTGTAGTAGCGAGGAATTTAGCGGGCTCTTAACCCGACCTTCACCTCTGGCACAGCTTGCTGTGTAATGTGAAGTACGCCAGAAGGTTTCCGTGGTTCGGATTCCACGATAAACTGTAGGTCCCCTGTGCCTGGTAGGATTGCCGATTAGGTTAAGGCGGCTACGCAAGGGGTGGAATGCACAGCCAATTGAAACCCTATCTCCAGGTCATTTTGACAACACGGAATTATTGTTATTATACCAACAAAATTACAGATATTGTTAATTGTAGAAATGATAATGCAGCTCTGGCGAAATACCACTGAATTTATTCAACACAGTTTCTTCAAATTACGATTTGCATGCCAGTGATGCATTTTAACATGCTCCTAAAACTTCACCTCATTTCACAATTCAAACACAATGAAACTTAAACTGGCTCTAAACAATATTTGCAGGTCAGTCATGACAATGAGCTAACGATAATAAACTTACGCTACCAAAAAACTACGCAAACCACAGCTTGTGGAAGCCCTATAAATTTCAATTCAATTTAAATATGATACAATATTATTAATTAATTGAAGCCAAGTGATGTAGTTTAATAGCGATAGTAATAATAGTAATAATAATAATAAATGACTGGAGGGTTCATGGGCTCCGGGAGGGGGATGCAAGGGGGTGCACTTGCATCCCCTTGCTATGAAAGAAAATTCACAGAAAAAAATTAAGAAACAATAAATTTACTATTAAATCGCTATTTGATTAATAACTTAAGGCGCCTAGATTGTTGTCCAAATTTGTTCAACACCTTGTCAATAATTTCAGCATCGTTAGTTAAAAAGTGTTATATATAATGTATTAAAAAACAGATGCACCCCCCTTAAAGTAATCCTGCCGGCGTCCATGGGACGTTGCGAGATTGAGGACAATGAACGAGAAGGAATTCGGTCATGTCCTTCTGAAGGAGCTATTTTGGCATTCTCCTGAAATGATTTCGGGAAGCCATTGAAAACCGAAATCGGATGTCCTGACGGGGATATGAACCCGTGTCCTACCGAATGTCTGGTTCGAGCCCGCTCGCCCTTCTGGCTGTGTATTTAAAGATACACAAACGGGTTTCATCAAACAATTACACAAGCTTTATCCTGTGATTTTCTGATATGCTCATTTGTGTTAGCTTGTACCAAGTTATCAATATAGTCCTCTAATTTCTTCTTTCAGCAGTTTTACTAAAGGATGACTACCTCCTCCGCTTCTTCTGTGATCTTCGTCTAAAAGGTTCATTTGGTCCCCCTCCCCTCCTCATAAAAAGATAGTTAAAAATATTTACGGCTGCTGGATTTCTCTAGATTGTTTACGGCTCAATTTCTCACCGGTAACTAGCCGAGTGAGTTCCTTGGTGAAACACGACGGTCAGAGGATCTGCGCCATTGTCAAGTGGCTAGTTATATACCGCACGGAGATCCTGTATGCCGTCCTTTTTCCTAATAGGGAATGGTCTGCTGGTGTGAGCCATTGGTTAGAGGCAAGAGCCGTTAACTACTGGCTGGGACCACTGATTGCAGGTGGGACCGATAGAGAGGTGCCTACTTTCCAGGAAGCAGTCCCATCACTTACCGGAACGCAGTGACTTGACGATGGCGTCAAAGTTTATGACGAGTTTACGTCGAGTTTAACCCGCGGACTAACTCGGCTAGTTACCACAGAGAATTTTATCTAGTTAAAATATGTTTATTTGAGAAAAATAATGGCGTGGGAACATTATCATACGGAGTCACGTGGCTGCTGCACTCAATTCATCGCAGTCCACGTGACCGAGTTGTTTACAGAGGTAGTTGCGATGCTACAGCTGCCTGCGGTACGGCCACGGGCTGAATGAGGCCGCCGCGGTACACAGTGAGTTGTCAAAGTTGTGAGGAGGCCCTCGAGAGTCGCTGGCATTCAGGTGGGGTCAATGGGGCGCTTAGAGCAGCGGGCGCGGCCATTGGACGACTCGGAAAAGGCTACAGCGCAGCCAGAAAAAACAGCACAGCCGGAGTGGAAACGGGCTTCACGAGCTTATCGTTTATTCATCCACCCTTGAAGTAGTGCCTTAAAAGCTTCTACAATCACGGATGTAACAATCAGACCTGCCAATAGGAAGATGCGGGTCATGTCTATTATTTCCATCACATCCCCTGAAGACGACCTAAGCCCTGGTCGAAACGTCGGGAAGAAGAAGGAGGAGGAGCATTTCGACGCATCGTTAATCTCGCAAGCAAATTATATTAGTATGACGGCTGCGAAAACAGCAAAATATTTTACACTTATTTATTTATCATATGTTGAATGTACAAATTTTTTACAAGATATACAAAAAGTGATGCGTACATCACAAGCTCGTATAATATTATATCTCTAGGGCTAGTACTTTCATCCATTCAATTGCTTTGATCGATGCGTGGTGTATTTCCATTATTGTTATTATATAAACCCGAAAAGGACCATCAGAAAAGATGTGGTGGATTGATAATAAAGTGGTTCCACGGACAGAACTGACCCAGCATCACTTGTGTAACGTGTAGCCGCATCTGCCTTGTCCTGTTCGAATCCGATTATTGTTTCTCCATTGCCGAATGGTGCGATCGAAGCCTTGTAACCGTACTGAATGAACCTCAACCGACTGCTCCCATTCAGTTACCCGCAGCTTCTTGAGGCTGAAAGAGGATCCTTCAATCTAATAAACGACTAATAAAACGTTTCCTCTATTATTTAATTTCTTTACGTCCATTTCTGGAATAAACTGTTGTTTTTGACAAAAAAAAGTTTGACCGATGTTAATGATGGAGTTTCATGAGCAACATTCTGATTCGGTTAGAAATATAAAGCGCCACTGTATGGCCAATTATTCTGCTGCTTCTAAACAGAGCTGCGTTGTATGATACGCAGCTGTGACTAAATGACATCAACAATCACTGCACCATTTGAAATAGGGTGTATGGACAATCAGTAGGCAGTATCGCAACAATTTATTAACATGCAACCTGTAACCTATCAATCACATTTCTTTTAAGGTAGTGGTGAATTTCACGTAAACAGGATGGCACATTGACACTTTTAACTTTTTGAGAATTAAGATTTATAAAAATGGCGGTCGGATAACTATGGGAGCGTTCATAAACCACGTAGCTCCATTTTGGCCTCCTGCGAAACCCCCCCACCACCCCCTCCCACGCCCCACGTAGAACGACATGGCTTTTCTTCCCCCCCCCTCCCTCCCTCACGAAGCACGTAACTTCCTTTCCATATTGATTCCAGAAGACATTTTGTACTGTTTTCTCGTGTCAGACTATCGGTAAATTACATACGGAGATAATTAAATGGTTGAAAAAAATATTCACCCGCTGTTGTGTGTTCTGTACGTCATTTAACTGTGACAAATAATATGAATGGAAAGCTAAGTGGCCTGCCTCGGAACCCCTCCCCCATGTAGCCTAACTATCTTTCCAGCCAAACCCTCGCTCCCCTACATCAAGCCACGTATTTTATGGACGATCCCTAAGTTGGCCGTCCGGTTGCTCAAGCATAATTTCATGACTCTAATTATTTCGACATCGACCTGTCGTGAGGGTCCCAACAATAATAAAACTAATCAAATACTGCGTCTGCTCGCAAGATGTTCCACGTTTGAATGTTGTAAACACTCTTCTCGCTATTCTACCGTATTTAGCGTTTTGGTATCTCATATCAATAGTGAATTATTAAAACACTGTCCTTTATCTGCTTAGTGATCAAAACAAGTTTTTTTAATGGTATCCAGAAGATATTAAAGGTCTTGTTAATTTCCAGAGTCGTCTTAATAGCGGGTTGTTTAATCTCGTGCTCGTACCATTGATTCTAAAGGTAAATTAAGGATGTTCTAGAAAGAGATATAACCTCTATTCTATCTTTGAATGTCCTACTTTCCTTAGAAACGCAATCTCGTAGCCCTTTGACGCTACCTCATAATCCTAATAACTGCAGTAAAGGAGAAGACACTTAATTTCGAGGAATTCAGCAGACTAGGCGGCTCCTGAGTGTGGCTGTATGAGCTGCGTGGAGATGAATACACTCGCTGGAAGGAAGTGACAGATCCCATTAGCCCAGTCAAGGGACTGTTGATACAAACAACGTCCTCTTTATGTCCCCTTTGTTCTTCCACCCCGAGAAAATCACAGTTCACCTCAACCTTTTGCCGCTGAGACGGTAAATAAGCTACTGGTCTCTACACAAAGCTAACTGTAAGTTAATGATTCCACTAAAAGTCTAAAAATATAAAACAAAAACAGATTCTATTAGCAAGGCGGAAAAACACAAAGATTCATTATTCATGATTAATTAACTTTCGGGTTATGCCGCGTTGTTTATTTCACTACCTGAGCTTTCGGCTGGTATCCTCCAGCCTTCGTCAGAGATACTGTTTATGTTGACATAGCAACGAGCGCCAAGCATCGCAGAGTAAAAGAACGCTATCTTCGTTGACGTTGTTGGTATTTTTAAAAATTTCTGCTGCCTCTTTCACCCGTCGGGGCCACCACTGGTCTTCTCTCCACAGTAGCCTCGTGTCTTGAAATTTTATTTCATGCCCGGTATTAATAGCATGGCTGACTACGGTGGATTTGTCGCTGTTGTTATATTTGTAGTGGCGGAAATGTTCTTTAAGTCTCTCCGCCACAGTGCGACCTGTCTCACCGATATAAACACTGCCAAGGCTGCAGCGGATTTCGTAAACACCCATAAGCTGGTGTGGGTGTAATCTGTCTTTTACCTTGGTTAGTGACTGGCCAAGTTTGCAGTTAGCCTTATATACTATTCGCACCTCCACCCGATTTAACAGTTTCCCAATCCGGTCTGTGATTGGGGAACAGGCGAATTTTGTTGGCACATTAATATCATGGAAATAAACAACGCGGCATAACCCGAAAGTCAATTAATCATCAACAAAGATGGCCGTGGAAGTCTGAGGAATCAAGATTCATTATATTATGATTTTTAGGCTCGAATAACAATTAAAAAAATAAAGAAATATTTCGTCAAGGGTCTCCGTGATTATGGACAGTGACTACTGTAGTTACAGCAAAAACAACCGTATCTATAGACACAGAATCTCTCCACGTTTCTGACGTAGCTTGCAGGTGTTCGATATGTGCACCTTTTGTGATACGACAGCCATCAAACCGACCGTGGTGGGTGAGTGGTAACGCTCTGGCCTCGCATACGAGAGGGCGCCGGTTCAAATCCCCGCCCGGCCATTCAAATATGGCGAAACGTGCTTACGTCTGTATGAGGTTATCTACAGTTCATATTACTAAGCTGATGGCTTTATTTACACTCTTCCAACTACTACAGATTAGGCACCGAGAGTGGTGGTGTAACGGCTAGCGTTCTGGCCTCGCATTCGGGAGGACGACGGTTCGAATCCCCGTCTGGGCATCAAGATTTGGGTTTTCCATGGTTTCCCAAATCACTCCAGGCAAATGTCGGAATGCTTCCTTCAAAAGGCCATGACCGAATTCCTTTCACCCATCCTTTCCCGTCTCTAAATACCTCGCTGTTAAGAGAGACGTTAAGCAGATAAAAAAAAATATTAGGTCTGACCGGCCACTACGTATCCGTATTTTAACCCCGAATACGAAGGGTAATCACCCGAGATTAATTACTTACTGCTACTCTAACTGACCACAGATACTTAAATTAATCAACATCTCATGGATTCAGTTTACCGTTTAATTACACTCGAGTTCACACAGGTACAACTAGCCACTGCAAACCACCAGATATACATATAGTTTAATGAGACTTCAATAATCCATAGACTGCAAGTCGTAATAAGTGGCGAAACTGACTGCGTCTCTAGTAACTACCGACGATCCTACTACAGCACTCGTATTTGCTGTCCACCGTCCTTGTTTAATTTAGGACTGAACTAAATCCGTTCACATCACTACTAAAACTGTTCATCACTCTTTCTAATATTCCTTCCGACCAACATATCGTTAATTAGCATAGAGCGCAGTCCATAATAAAGCCTCGCAGACCATACACTTTTAACGTTTTCCCGCTACTGACCAACGACTCTCTCTCTGCTGCGATATTCCATATCGCAACTCTCGATCCTGCGTAGATCGCATATATCGAAATTCATGCAATCACTCTGTGGTGTTACAATAGGTTTCCGATGATTTCCCCAAATAACTCCAAGCGAATGTCGGGATAATTCGTCCTCGACCTTATTCTTTTCTCACCTCTAATGACCTCGACATCGACAAGGCGAAAGGCCAGAAACAAAAGAATAAGAAGAAGATAAAAAAGGAAGAAAAATAAAAAAACTGACATCAGTCGCGGCCGACCTGTTTGTTTTTCCTTTTAACTTGGTGCATCAAGCGCACGAATCAGGCAACACGCTAAGGCGCCTATTGTAAACTGAAACTTGGAGAAATTCTGTGTTTATAGACGCAGCCGTTTTTACTACATCTGTTATAGTAGCTGCACAATAAACGTTCAAATTCACGCAGAGACTAATAAGCCACTGTATAATTAACACTGATGCGGAGTAGGCAACTCAGGCGGAAACACATCCGAAATATACAATGTTTCATGATTCCTAATATTTGCAGTACGTGGAAAGCAAAGTAATGCATTATATATACAGTGTATGACGCCTAATATTACTTTTAAAAAAATGTAATTTACGAGGGCTTATGCCACAGAGGTGATAAGAACAGTAGTTTGTAATAATATCGTTAATGTTAATTTACAAGAATGTCTTTGAATTGTATAAATGATTACAACGATTCTGTTTTATTCCTAAAAGATTGTAACTACGAGTAAATAAGTATGACTTAAAATTGTCATCAATGTAATAATAACTGTAAGTAGCCTAAGTACAACTGTAATTAGCATAAGCAAGATTGTAAATAGTATAATCAAACCAGTAAATAATTAAGCATAATGAATTATCTTACAATTCACGGCTGTATGGTCACTTAGCCGAACGTGAACAAAAGAAAATAATAATTTAGACTCATGAATACCTATGTCGGTGTTGCCTCACGTATAACTGTAAAATGACTTCAAAACGAATTGTATCAATTGCTATAGCGATTCGGCTTTATACCTGAAAGACTTTAATTACGATTAGATAAGTTCTATTTAAAATTGTAACCAATATAATCGAAATTGTAAGTAGCATAAGTATAACAATAATTAACAGATGCAATATTGTAATGAGTATAATCAAACATGTTATTAGTTAACCATAATGAATCATGTTACAAGTGATGGCTGTATGGTTACATAACCGAATGTCAATAAATAAAAATAATAATAATATTATTAAGAAGGATAAGTGTTCAGTTGTTTGGTTTTGTTATCTCGAATTATATGAAACATAATTATGTATCTGTAAATGAAAAAGGAATGGTTTAAAATAAAATGACCTTCAAATAAAGTAGCGTGGATATTTATATTAATATAAAAACTATAATTACCACGCGAGAAGTATCGAATCAACTATCTGAAACAATTGGGGATGGATGACAGATCCTTAACGAACAATTTGCACCATTTTCATGGCAGAATAACGAAATCGACAAAAAGTGATACGTTTTAAACAAAAAAAACGTACACAAATAGGATAACACAAAACTTACAGTATCATCTTTGCTTTACAAGCTCAAAATGGCCATAAAAGTTGTCATATATTGTAGTTTAGATTATTGTACTTTAGATCAAACCTAGAGTTGAGAGAATCCGCGAAAGAGAGACTTGGGTCACTTAGACTTGAATGGGTTGGGCATGTTAAAAGAATGAAGAGTACAAGACTACAAAATGCTTATTTGGAAGAAAAGGATGACGGACAAAAGACCAGAGGGAAGACCAAGAACATGAGGACATAGAGAGAAGAGGCTGGAACTGGGAATCTATTATGGGTAGGGAAACGTTTCCAGACAGGAGACAGTGGAAGAAGATCGTCTATAAGCACCAAGACGGAAACACAGGAAACTCGTAAACCAGACCCAGGAAACTGGAGATGGTACGCAACGACAATGATTTTTTTTATCTATGGCTTTACGCATCGTCGACGTCGAGGTCATTAGAGGCAGGATGGGACTGGGGACGAGGAACGGGAAGGAATTCGTCCATGACCTTTTGGAAGGAAGCATTCCGGCAATCACCTGGAGTGATTTGGGGAAACCATGGACAACCCAAATCTGGATGCCCGGACGGGGATTCGAACAGCCGCGCCGTCCTCCCGAATGCGAGGCCAGAGCGCTAACCACGGCAATAATATTGCAGTTTAGGAAAAGAAGTTCAAATATTTCTTTTGCTTCAAAATAGAAACTAAGTGTTTTTTTGTTGTTGTTAAATCTTGTAAACGCTTTCGATTAAATGAGTTTCGATTGATCGGTATCATAATAAGCGATGCTCTGCTATAAGCACAAGTGTCAAGTGGAGTTATTACAAATATTTCTCTGCGTTGCCAGAAGGATAACACATCTCGGACTGAAAATCCAGTAGACTATTGGTGGTTACGTCAGAACAAGGGATTGAAACCAGCAAGTGGAGTATAAATCGTAACAACTATTATATATGCTCGGAAACTAATAATATTTCTTTCTTTTTACTAGCAAGCGACGTGCGCCCAGTCGCTCTTACAGGGTAGACAGTGGGTTACTTCCTTTCCATTACTTGCACACAATGGCCTCCTCTTCCTGAAGCACCGAATTAGATTAAAGGGAAAGTTTGCCACTCTTTTCCCTTTTCCTTTGCCAGTCGAGGCGTCGATTCCTCCTGCAGTGGTCGAGATGAAAGGGCTGCCAACTTTCGCGTTGACAGCTGCCTCCCTCTTCTCTGGTGCAGTTGTCAAGTTGTCAGTACTGACTTCTTTCTGTGGAAGAGATGGTAGCGGCAAAAAATATGAAGGAAAGAAAACACGCCTAACATATTGCGTCTCTGGGGTCTTCGTGCGTCTTGTCAGCGGGACGCATACTTTGCAACAAATGTTTCCGGAATTTTCTTGCCCCCAAGACCATTAATCTGACGAAAACAGAAGTAAAAACTCTTGTTCCGCTCGGTCTGTATAACCAAAATGTTCCGAGACATCAAGTCGCTGAGCTGAGAAACTTTAAATTGTTATTTAAATTACATCCATTTGAATTTAAGTGGAGCTGTTCGCGTCCGCGTTAACTGTATTCAAATTTTTAGAAGATTTCACCCAATATAAAGTTATCAAAAATTGTATGGTAATTTTGGTATCAATCATGTTCAGTGAATATCACATTTAGCTACTATTAATAATTAACGTCAAGCCATAATTTTCGTCTAGCCAGTTGTTTGGGATTTTATGACTGAATACGTTCTGCCAGAAGCCTTACCCGTTAAAAATATACAGAGGACACATTGACAGAAATTAACAGTGTCGTATAAGTAGTTCCCCTCTCATAGCTAAAATAGGTGAAAAACCACTTACAAGATCAAAAAATTCGAAATTACGTTATGAAAGGCCAAAGATTAATCTGATCCATGGTTGTAACAAATAATAATAATAATAAAAAACCAACGTGAAATGGGATCAGACGATAACGTCATTTCTTGGAAAAGTTAATTCTTCACTGCTTGGCATATGCCGAATTTTGAATAATTGTTATGCAATATTTAAAAGAAATGATGAATAAAACTCTTGTAGATCCTGATGTGCAATATTGGTGTGACGTATGTAATTACTACAACGAGGCATTGATTAATAGTAACGTGAATATGCAGAGAAGAGCCAGTGGTTTTGTGATCGCTGGCCGCAGTCTTCACAAAAGTCAGATTTAAAACGGAGACGGTGCTGGAGTCTGTGATACGCAAACGACACATTACCCGCATAAATGTATTGAGTAAAATTCAACCAACTTCTGTAATTCGCGAATGCGTGAAACACTTCTGCCTTCACAATGGCAGGATATATTGAAGTTTTTTTTTTTTTTTTTTTTTTTTTGCTTTCTCGCTTTCTTGAGTTCATTAGATGCGGAAAAGGACTGGGGACAAGGAACAGGAAGGAATTCGATCAGATCCTTTTGAAAGAATAATGCCAGCATCTGGATGGCCGGAATAGGATTCGAGCCCGCGTCCACCCGATTGAGAGGCCAGAACGTTATCGCTCAACCACCAGTTTTGGTGCAGAAAATCAGTGACGGATCTACGAATTTTCCGAACTGGAGCAAAAGCTTTGAGGTTACCGACCATTAAAAAAAAATGCCCCCTCATGAAGTTTCATTTCCCCTCCCACCCCCTCCGGATCTCTCCCCCAGATCTGGCACTGGCAGTGCTAAGGCTATTTTTTACAGGCAACGATTTTTGGTGCGTTAAAAATCAAGCGACAATTTGTGGTAGCTGGTTTCACACACAACGATTTTCAGTCGTTGCTTGTGTCATTGTCTGTGCGCAGGTTTTTACCTATTGTCGCTGACATTAACATCGTGTTGGTGAGACTAACGAAAAATTAGTGCGCTGTGGTTAATGCATCGACCTAGGGAAAGAAAGAAACGCAATCGGCATGGACCCGATCTATCAGAGGATAGAGAAAAAAATTGGCATCTTTTAGATTCTTTTTGAAGAGCTTAGGGATGATAGAAATAATTTTTTGAATTATGTTTGAATGACTGTTGTTTCCTTCGATAATTTTCTGGGGCTCAAGGACAAAACACAAATTTTGAAATTCCATTAAGTCTATTGACATGCTTTCCCAAATCACTCCAGGCAAATGCCGGGATGCTTCCTTCAGAAGGTCATGGCCGAATTCCTTCCCATTTCTTGCCCCCCATCCTATCCCGTCTCTAAAGACCTCGCTGTTAGAGAGACGTTAAGCAGATTAAAAAAAAAGTATTGAAATATTCGCTACAACTTTAACAAAATTAATATACTAAATTTATATATGAACATCAGTTTAATTCGTATAATTTATATAAATTAACTTTGTGTATGTGAATTTACAAAGTGGTTTCATTTTTCAATTGAATACAGAAAATAAACGAATGATCGCGAAAAGTTATTGCAAAGTAATAACATCAACAGTCAAAGATATCAGCAAACCAACGTAAATATTTTGAGCCATTTTTAATCCCTTCAGCCACCGCAGGAAGCTAACGTAAGACTAGAAGTCGTCTGGAGTGAGAGCACGCATTTGTCACGCAGGTCGTTGCTTCCCCGGAACGACACGACGTCGTCCCTTCCAGTGGCAAAGCACGACACGATAACGACGTCGCGTCGAAGTCGTTCCTTGTCGAAAGACCCATGTAACTCTTCACTAATGGAATGTAGTCGAACGGATTTTTTTTATCGTTGAGTGTGGAAGGGGTCTAATACCTAAGCGAATTGTCTGTTTCGTCATCTGTTAGGGATTGTAACGGGCGATACGAAGATCAGTTGTGCTGCAAAGCACCATCTGCTACCCATTTTTTTTTTTTTTTTTTTTTTTTAAATTACGAAGTGCGCATGTAGATGTTTTCTACAGACACATCGCCCTAATACTTAAGCTGTTCGTTGCTAGATACTGCCTTCCGTCTAATATGATGTAAGTTTCTCTGTTCTGATGGTGTTGAGACGTATGAAGTGCGGTTACCGATTCGGAAGACCAAGTCCTGCAACCGCTAAAAGTTAATTTCCTGTGTCCACTAACCTCAATACGATCGTTACCACTTGACGCAAAGTAGCGGAGGAAAGAGGGACTTTATACCAGCGAGTTCATAAACGAAATAATGGCTCCCACCACTTCCACGTAATGTTTTGAAACGCATGTCCAAGGCAGTTACAATGAGGGCAACAGCTCCCGAACATTTATTACGAAGGATGTGCTGACGCGTTGGCTTAATTATGAAAACTCAACATTTATAGCGCCCGGAGTTGATGTATTCGATGGTCTCTGTCATCACGAAATGTTAGGTTACGTTTTCGGTGATTTCTTACTGCACTGATTTCTTAACGCTCTGACCTCGCTTTCAGGAGGACGCGGGTTCGAATCCCCGTCGAGCCATCCAAAATTTGGGTTTACCATGGTTTCCCCAAACCACTAGAGGCGAATGCTGGATGCTTTCTTCAAAAGGCCATGGCCAAATTCCATCCCGTTCCTTGTCACCACTTCTTTCCCGCCTCTAATGACCTCGACGTCGACAAGGTGCAAAGTCATAAGGAAAAATGCAAGCTTAATTTCGTTTTTCGTGTTGTGATGATTGAGTGTCATGTGACTGTGACGTGTGTAATCTGTTAACCTGCTTCGTAGTGATTTTTTTTCTCCTGGTCAGATCGAGGTTTTCAATATCTTTATACCTTCTCTAGACAACGCTTACCTTTTTTTTCGCCTTTTATGTATATAGGCTAATGATTGGTGAAGTGGGAACTCATATCCCTTATAGCTAAGTCTAGTTAAATTCATTTTTATTGGCATTCTGCCCCGTAGCATTCAGCCACCAACTTTGTTTTTTTTATTCCTCCATTGTGTAAATAGTGTTTTCTGGTATTACTCATGAACACGAGCGAGAGACTGAGCGTGGTGGTGTAACGGATAGCGTTCTGGCCTCGCATTCGGGAGGACGGCGGTTCGAATCCCCGTCCAGGCATCCAGATTTGGGTTTTCCATGGTTTCCCAAATCACTCCAGGCAAATGCCGGGATGCTTCCTTCAAAAAGACCATGGCCGTATTCCTTCCCATTCCTTGCCCCCCCCCCATCCTTTCCCGTGTCCAGAGACCTCGCTGTTAGAGAGACGTTATGCCGATCATAAAAAAAAACACACACACAAAACGAGCGAGAGAACAACACAGGACGGACATAACACTTAATTAATTAAAACCACCCATGCCCTAGGCCGGACTCGAACTGGTGACCACTGTTACTCACTATCCCCTCGCTACCTTGGCCGGATAGTTAAGTCCTTTGCTAACAATTGGTTGACTAATTTGTCAGGAATGACAGATATTAAATTTTTGTGCGGATTCAAATTTTTGCATTAAATTCCAAATTTAAGACATAACTAAAAAAAACGAATGGAGGAATGTTTTGATTAACGTATTGCTACCATTCGGAACGCTTTTTTATCGGTTCACGAAATTAATTTCATATATGCGTCTGCAATTTCAATTATTTATTTGATATGATGACGTGTGGTATTATTCGAGTGATTAGTTCAACTTTCTTCCATGTAGCAGTTATCATCTGCGCTTTCTCTATTCGGCCGCCATGCATATAAAAAGAATGTGTTTTTGTACCACCGCCAAAAACTTCCGACAAAATTTCAATTCCTAAGATGATGCAACAAGTAACATTACATGAGGAAGTAGA
Source organism: Vandiemenella viatica (assembly GCA_031002005.1). Taxonomy (NCBI): domain Eukaryota; kingdom Metazoa; phylum Arthropoda; class Insecta; order Orthoptera; family Morabidae; genus Vandiemenella; species Vandiemenella viatica. The sequence continues at coordinate 249,547,874 of JARYHS010009186.1, forward strand.
CCCGAATAAGTAATGTTTTATCACTTCTATTTCTAGTTCTAAAGTTCCGATTTCTCTCTTAGATATAGGACTTATCATTTGTAATCTCCGTAACTCAATTATGATTATTCCTGTTATATTCTAAGTTTCTTATTTTATTCGACCCTTTTAGCGCGGATTCATTGCATTCGCTTTATGACTTTACGTAGCCGGAATATACTGTAATTTACAACAGCCCATTTATTCTATGTTCTGAAGCGTATCACCAATACGCCTTACACAAGGGTACAGAGGATATATACTTGCTACTTTCATTTTTATAGCACAGGGTTCTATTTGATAAAAATAAGTACTTCATTTGAGATTGATAGCAATTCGTTTTAGAAGATCTCAATTTTTGTATAGTCGATCAAGTGATTGATCCTATTGCGTGAAAGGTGTGCACACCCTAATTTGAGGACGAATCTACCTACGTGACTTTAGTTTTCATTTTTCCCGAGGGTTTCACCTACATATCGTTTCCATTAGTGTAGTTTTCTTAGTTTATCATTGTTTTACTGATAGGCCGAGCGTCGTGGGTGAACCGTTAACGTTCTGGCCTCGCATTCGGGGAGACGCGGGTTCGAATCCCCGTCCGGGCATCCAGATTTGTGTTTTCCATGGTTTCCCCAAATCATTTCGGCCGAAAGCCGGGATGCATCCTAAAGAAGGCCATGGTCGAATTCCTTCCCGTTCCTTGCCCCAATCCCATCCCGCCCACAATAACCTCGCCGTCGACGAAGCGTAAAGCCATAAGTAAAAATAATTGATAGCACAGTTATTTTTAATTTAGTTTATACTGTATTCGTACTAGTCATAATTGAATTCTTTCATGATTGGTTGACTCAGTTTAGGAGAATACCTGTCAGGAAGCTTAGTGACCCTAAGCTTTGATATCAGACGTCAAGTTGAATCATTCACATGTGTAACATGTGCGGGCTGCTTAAAGTACACAAGAACGAGTCCATGCAGCAACTTAATATGTGCATTAGTTTTGCGTTTGATTCTCTATCGACAAAAACTATTTACTAATCCCCTTCGTGATAAGTTAATTAAGTTTCCAAACTACTATTCTTCTAGTGACTGTAGTTTCAGCATTTCTTCATCACTCCCTGAAACTCAAAAGATCTGAAACGATTATCAAGTTACTTTATCTAAGCCAAATAATCAGAGACAAATACCACTAATATTACTACTTATTTTTGTTCATGATCCGCGTTCACCATTTCGCTACATCATCTGCTCGTCGAATTCTTACTCTTTCAAATATCTTACTTTTCTTGTAAAACTATCATAATTCTTAAGCTTTGAGGAGAGACGAGTTCCTTCGTATTTATCAGGCAAGGAGCCTTATGTAACGCCACATTGCCAATCATAAAAATATCTGTAATCCTCTGACTGTATGATATCGCAGGTGGCGATGAATAATATCGCAGAGTCTCGATTGTTGTATCGGGAGTCGGTCGCGAGAATATGCACGGGTCTGACGCGTCAAGATGACGCCGGTAGAGCACAAGTTTAAAGTGAATTGTAATCCGCTAGCGTAATGACCGAAACAATGTGAATAGAGAGGATATAATGTGGGCAGAGTTAGAACCGAATCGCGAGTGAAGATAGGTCGCCCAGAGAGTGAAACAGAACTGTGCTTTAATGAATGTTCATGTGAATTTTTATTGGGGCTACTACTCACTTCCATCAATCCTTTTCACGAACCTAACAACTTCAGTGAAGAAGTTACAAAACTGTTTGGTGGCTAGGGCTGACCAATGTGTGTCGAGATTAATAAAGTTTAATAAACTTTTTTGTGCCAACCACTTTTACCCCGTACGAATTTAATTCTAAATTCTTCTAGTATATTTGGCGCAGTTGTAGCTGCATACAAATACTTCAATAACGATAGATCTAATACATTGGACAGAAGTACATTAACCATATTAAGTAAGAAAAAGACTCTGCTTGTTCACGACTATTAAGTTAACAGTTCAGTTATTGACACTGTAGATTCCCTGAAGTATCTAGGCGTAACAGTACAAAGCAACATGAAATCGGACTTGCACATAACTTCCGTCGTAGGCAAAGCTGATTCTAAACTTCGATTCATAGGTCGTATTTTGAGAAGTTGTAATGCTCATGCAAAGGAAATAGCGTGAAAACCATTAGTTCTTCCACATTTGGATTACTGTTGTGGAGTTTGGGATCCGTATCGCAAGGGATTGATTGACACGTTAGAGAAAGTACAGAAGAGAGCCGCTCGATTGGCGACTGCTAGTTACAGTCCTTACGAAAGTCGTTCTGGCCTCGCATTCGGGAGGACGGTGGTTCGAATCCCCGTCCGGGCATCCAGATTTGGGTTTTCCATGGTTTCCCAAATCACTCCAGGCAAATGCCGGGATGCTTCCTTAAAAAGGCCATGGCCGAATTCCTACCCATTCCTTGCCCCCATCCTTTCCCGTCTCTTAAGACCTAGCTGTTGAGAGACGTAAAGCAGTTAAAAAAAAATACTTACGAAAGTGTCACAGAATTGATACATAGATTGGGCTGGGATTGTTTGGCAGACAGACGACGTCGTATTCGTTTGAATTTATTGGAGAATATGCGAAATTCTTTAATATACGAGTGCAATGAAATACTTCTTCCGCCAACCTATTTAGGCCGCAATGACACGAGGGATAAGATTAGAGAAATAAGATGCCATACTGATACAGTTATGTATTTTATTAATTCCTCGTTCTGTTCGGGATTGGAATGCACAGAATTAGGATTGGTGCTTAGCACCCTCTGCCACCCACAATGTTTGTAGATCTGCATACAGCAAACAGCCAAAAAAGTTACACCTGAAAACGATGTAGTTGAATATAATGCCATTATTCATTCATTCGTTCGTTTTTCTTCTATTTGGCAGTATTTTCTGAAAGTGCCCTTTCTAACACTGGCACAGCAATTTTCCGCGGTAGCTGAATTTTTTCTAAGAAAGTGAGATTGCGAGAGCCGGCAGCGCACATTGCGACGAATCGCGGTGCCAAGTGTGTACAATATGGCAGCGGGCGCGGCCGTAGCCAAACAAACACCGGAGCTGTGTGTGGTGCTCATGCAGTATGCATGGCCACACAGTTGCTTACCCCGCGCTGCAAGGTGGCCGGCTGCACTGGAGCGGGCAATATCACCGCACGCTACCCAGGTTACAACCACTCAGTTTCAACGCCTGAGTGACCGATCTTCCCTCGGAATCTTTCTATTTCTGTTCAATATGCAAGATTTTGAGTAAATTTTGATTAAAGTTAAACGTTTTTCTTGAAGGCTTCCTAGACATTTTAAAGTGCATAGTTCCTTGCTCTAATCAAAGAGAAGCTTAACTATCATCAGTAGGCTTACCGGTACCTGAAAATTCTACGAGATGAGGTTAGAGCCGTTTCCAAGATACCAAATACAAGAATTGCTTATTTTTTGTAAAATCATGTTACAAACTTGAAAAGTAAAAGTTTATAATGTTAACTATATCGTGGACTAGTTACTTATCATATTAATTAAGCCACGAACAATCTAATAATACGCCCCGGAGGCAATAACTATGTACACAACTATTTTCTCATTTGTTGCTTTTCATCGTCAGTTCTTTGAGAATAATTTCCATACCCCCCTATTAGTGTACTTTAAGAATTTTAAATTTAAATTTCTTCACTGTTTTGGTAAATTTTTCATCACTTCCCTTGGAAATTTATTCTAATTCCTGACTCCATTAAATATGAAAGGAAACGTTCCCTCTCCTTTATACCCGAAATCGAGTGACAGCTTGTGGTCATGATCAACTTTTCCGTTCCATGTACTACCCCTAATTTTTTCATCCAATCCTCATTACCAATATTAGCCATATACAGTTCCAGAACTCTATTCTCCCAGCTCCCCTCTTTCACTGACTCCCATTCGAGTTCTTTTAACATGTCAGTCAGCGGGTTCCGCGGTGATTTTCATAAACAAATATATCTGACCATCTGTGTAGTATCTTTACCGAGCGTGGTGTTGTAACGGATAGCGTTCTGGCCTCGCATTCGGGAGGACGACGGTTCGAATCCCCGTCCGGGCATCCAGATTTGGGTTTTCCATGTTTTCTCAAATCACTCCAGGAAAATGCCGGGATGCTTCCTTTAAAATGCCATGGCCAAATTCCTTCCCAATCCTTGTCCCCATCCTTGACTGTCTCTAAAGACCTCGCTGTTGAGAGACATAAAGCAGTTAAAAAAAAGCAGTATCTTTAACTTCTGTATTTGATGCCTAAAATGTGGGTATCATACTGCACCACCATATTCAAGCAATGATCTGACCAGTGTTTTGGAATCCAGTTCTTTCAATTCCCGGGTACATCCCCTCTTCATCTCCAATAAACGAAGGACTTTGAGACCGCTTCCTACCACCTGTCCATTGCGTCCTGCCCAGTCGATTTTACTATCAAATGCTATGCCAAGTTATTTACACTTACAGTCTTAAACAAGCATTTTATTCCTCACTCTACCAAAAAACGAAGTGGGCAGCTCAATGGGGGCTTGCCTGCAAAAGATTCTTTTTTTTCCTTTACTTATTGCTTTACGCCTCGTCGACGACTAAGGTCATTAGAGGCGGGATGGGACTGGGGATAAGGAACGGGAAGGAATTCGGCCATGGCCTTTTTGAAGGAAGCATTGCGGCATTCGCCTGGAGTGATTTGGGGAAACAATGGAAAACCCAAATCTGGATGCCCGGACGGGGATTCGAACCCGCGTCCTCCCTAATGCGAGGCCAGAACGTTAACAGTTCACCCACCACGCTCGGAGCCTGCGAAAAAAATATTTTACTCAGAGATATGGTTCTGTATGAGTTCTTGAATTGACTCAAAATCATTCATACTTATGTTTTAGAACTAAAGTCTGGACTTTATTCTGATATTTAAAAGCTTTTATGCATCAGCTTTTTAAATATTTTCCTCCGTTCTCCAGTCTCATATAACTTTGTGTCAAATCACTTAATTCTTAATTACTTTTGTTGCACGTGTCCGCTGTCCTATATAATCTCTGTTTGAACGCCTTCTTTCAGTCTGAATTACTGAAACATATGTATGTTGTAGGAAATTGATGTCCTTGTAATATCACCGTTAGGTGCAAAGATTTAAATTCTCCTGTTCCTCTCAATCACATTGTAGTAACTTACGTACTGTATAATACTTACCATACTTTTTTACTTGTTATACGAGGCGCGTCCAGAAAGTAAGTTCCGTTTCAATTTATCTCCGCTGCAGAGCTGCGATTTGCAGTTCCGCACATGCGCTGTAGACGATGTGTATCAAGGGGAAGAACGTGTGCCATTTGGAGATTGCTGTCAGTTACGTACGCTTTGTTGTGCTTGTTTGAAATGTCGGCGTTGGTTGAAAATCCCGCCGCCTGTGAAATCAGGTCTGTGATTCGGTTTCTGAATGCGAGGAAAGTGAAACCAAGTGAAATTTATCGGCAAATTTGCGATGTTTACGGACCAAATGCGATGAGTGATTCGATGGTGAGAAGATGGGTCCGACAGTTCAATGGCGGGCGTAGTGATGTGCACGATGAAGAACGAAGTGGGCGTCCACCTTTGGTTACAGAAGAACTGGCAAGACTTTCATCTGTTCTTACATCTCAAGTCTTTCCTTGGCGGTCATCACTTAACCAATGACGACGAGCTGAAAGAAACTGTTTCCAACTGGTTGAAGACACAGGCGGCAGATTTCTATGAAGAAGGTATACAAAACCTGGTGCCACGCTATGACAAATGCCTGCAAAATTTAGGCAGTTATGTGGAAAAGTAGTTTAAGAGTTGTAGAATTTTGTGCAATAAAAATTTCTTCTGTATCTGTGTACAATTTCATTTTATTACCAAACGGAACTTACTTTCTGGATGCGCCTCGTATTTGTAACAGACCATCAAGTTTCTCTGGCATTACTGTTTCTTAATGACTAACAGCTGTTATCTGGATGCTTAAACTAGTTCGTCTGTGTTATAGCATGCCCTACATGTTACGTGTGTTGTGCTCACCTGATGCACAGTGTCTGTCTGTTGCAGGTGAGTAATTGCCCTGCCTGCCTCCTGCGCTCCCTGCTCTCAGGTATGTCTCTCACTGCTCATCGCCACAGATTCCATAACAACCACCACTACTGTGCAAAACTACGACGATGTAACACCACCTAGAAAACTGCAACCTGGTATTTGCCTCACAACCATTTGGTACGTTAAGCACAATTACATTCCCACTTTGTTACACATCTATTCTTTCCTTAGTAGAGATGAAGAATGCAGGCTAAAATTTTTTTAGAAGAAATGCACTTAACACAAAACGGTGTTGGCCTACAACGAACTTTAGTTGGCTGTGTGGACTGAATGACAAACGGTTGATTTATAAAACGGGAAGAATTATCATCTTTTGTAAATAATATATTACGGTTTGTTTAAGGCACGTGATTGGGGAACGAAAGGTCTCAGGTTCGAATCCCAGTCTCGGATGAAAATTTTACGGCCTTAAAAACTGACCTTCACCTCAAGCAAATTGCTTTGTCGTGTGAAGTACGGGCGGACGCTCCGTGGTTCGGATACCACCTAAAACTGTAGGTCCGCTGTACCTGGTAGGATTACCAGGTTAGGTTAGGGTAGCCACGACTTACGCGCATGCGGGGCGAATGGAAAAAACTGTCAACCGGCGGCCGAACTAACCTTCCGCGTCTCCCGACCAACTATGCCATGCGCCCTCTTTTTTTGTTGACAACTAGCGGAGTTCCCGGCATTGCCCGGTGTAGTTGGCGTAGATTTACCCGTACCCTATTTTTGTTCCCGCAATGAGAAACATTTGCACAAAGTTTCATAAAATTCGCACCAACTATTTTTGGAATTAAAGCCAACCTACTGGGGGGCGTCCATAAATTACGTGAGGTGAAATAGGGGAGGGGGGGGGGTCCAGCGAAATCTCACCAGATCTCACCAAGGGGGAGGGGGGGGTCTACGGAAATCTCACGTGAGATTTTGCGAAAAATTTGGGGACAGTAGAGCAAAAAAAAAGTAAAGGTCTCAAATTTGCGCCAAAGACGATTTTAGGAGGGTATTTCGTCAAAAAAGTTCTGGTGCGACCTAAAAAAAAATTTTCCAGGCGATTTCTAGGGGGGGTTCTCACGGACCAGATCTCACCAGAAGGGGGCGGGGGGGTCCGGCCAGATCTCACCAGAGGGGGGGGGGGTCCGGCCAGATCTCACGAAATCTCACCAGGGGGGAGGGGGGGTCCAGAAATCTGGAAAAACACCTCACGTAATTTATGGATGCCCCCTAGTTTCACCAGCTCCCTACCAAGAAACGGGTTTCTTGAAGTTTATTTGCGCGTACACTATTTTCATTCGTTCGTAAAGATTGATGTATATCAAGCTTCTCTAATTTGGTTAAGAAATTGCATTACTACATTAATGAACAACGCTATTATGTTAGAAACTCACATTTGATTCAATTGCGAAGTGAATGGATATACTTTTTGCTCGAAACGCCAGATATCTTGACTCCGCAGGTTCAGCCTTTTATACAAATATCAAAAGTGAATACGGAATAATATTATCGTAAACAGAAGACTAATGTTGATCGCCAGGGACATTGTCCAGAGATCGCACTTAAAGAAAATCTCTGTTGTTTTTACTGCTATCTATGGCGTTTAAAAATTGAATGTCCGGAATTAAAGAAAAGAATACTTCAAGTTTTGTTTAGTGTTCAAAATAGTTTTTATTGTAAAGTATCTTATTGCTTTCATTAAAGGCTATGGCCAGAGACATTGTATTGTGTGTTTAGTGTGAAGTATGCAACATCTAATCCATCCATCTTTGGGATTTGTCATCATACTTTCAGAATTTAATTTAATGCTCCTGCATTATTTAACTTTGAAACATAAGACATGCCAAACAATTTAATTGAGATTCTAAGCTTTAAAACGGTGAAACCCCCATCTAAATCTGGTATGCAAGTTTTTATTTTCAAATTTATCAGGTTTTCTTTTATTATATTGACAATGGAGATACAATGAGTTTTCCACAATGCACTCTAATGACTCACAAGAGATAAATATTTATGTAACTTACACTCTGAGGTATATTGCGATGTCACTTCCACGATACTTAAGTACTAAAGGTTTATGATGATTAAAGGGTGGGGTCAGAATTGCTAGTTGAAGGCTTGAAGTGTAAATATCTTGGCATAACGTCTGATAACAAACTCATCTGGGGAGAGAACACTGGGCAGGTGGTAGGAAAAAGTTACAAAATGTTTAATTTCCTGGAGAGGGTGATGACAGGATGTACCAGAGAAGTTAGGGATTTGGGTTAAAAAACTTTGGCCAGACCATTGGTTGAATACGGTGGTGTAGTTTGGGACGCACATTTAAGTTATCAAATACAGGATTTAGAGGGTCTGCAAAGAAGAGAAGCTAGATTTGTTTCTGGATATTATCGCAGGACCCAGTCAGTAACTGATATGTTGAAGGAGCTGGATTGGGAGTCATTGGTAGAAAGGAGGAGGGTGAAGAGAGTGCTGGTAATGTACAGGGCATATGTTGGTGATGGGGCTTGGAGGGATATTGCTCGAAGAATTAGGAATAGTGCATGGAAGTGGAAATACGACCATGACCACAAGCTGGCTCTCGATTTCATGTATAAGAGAGAGGGAAAAAATTATTTTGCTGTTAATGGTGTTAGGGATTGAAACAAATTACCTCGTAAAGTCATGAATAATTTACCAAAAAAAAAAACGCTTAAGGAATTTAAAATTAAAATTTCTAAATCGAAAAAGTAAATGAGAGGAGGAATTTAACACTTCAGTTAGAAAAGATAATTTTTTAAAAAAAGGGGAAACTAGATGACTAGGGGAATTATCATCGGAGCGTTAGCTCCTTCGCAATGAAATTAATAATCAATAATAATAATAATTCGTACTGGTTTACTTTTCTTGATCCAATAATTTCCTAATCCAGCTGCAAAACTGTTGGACTGTTTCGGTCACTGTTCTACCAAGATGTTTTATGGATGTCAGTGTAAGAGTAATGGGTCCATAACAGTAAACACTAGCATATATTCTGTGATTGGCTTTTCGGATGCTGGGAGGTATTGCTTCCGCAATCAGGTGCCGATGCCTATTTGACCGCAGATGTGGAACGTTTACACAGTACATTTGCATTGCCCGGCTGCTGCTGCTAATTGTTCCATTACCCGCAACATTAGTGCAGCGCCGACCGTAATGACGCAGTCGTTATCTGATGACGCAGCCCATCAGCTGTGCATATACCGACAATCCACCTGCTGACAGCGCTCCTGACTGCCGGCCAGTCTCCTCCGTAGATACCTTACTCTGCTGAGCACACTTGTGAGGTGAACTTGGCGAATGGCTATCGTCCACTTTAGAGTCATAGTACCGAGCGTGGTGGGTGAACGGTTAACGATCTTCCCTCGCATTCGGGAGGACGAGGGTTCGAATCCCCGTCCGGGCATCCAGATTTGGGTTTTCCATAGTTTCCACAAATCACACCAGCCGAATGCTGGGATGCTTCCTTCAAAAAGGCCATGGCCAAATTCCTTCCCGTTCCTTGCCCCAATCCCATTGCGACTCTAATGACCTCACTGTAGACGGGGCGTAAAGCTCAAGCAAAAAAATAAATAAATAGAGTCATAGCGTAATGAATAAATGCGGGACGTGGAGGGTGATCGGCAACGACCTGGCCCCGCATTCGGAAGGACACCGGATTGAAACCTCGTCCGACCATCCAGATTTCGGTTTTCCAAGGTCTCCCGAAATCACTTCAGGTTAAAACCGAGAAGGTTCGTTCAAAAGGCGATAGCAAAATTCCTTCCCGTTCCTTATCCCAAGCAGTCCTTTCACACTTCTAATAGCTAGGCACACACACATACACTTGTGAGCCAGCAATTCCTTGGCGATCCATATAGACTATAAAATGTGTGTGTTAATTGTCTAACGAGGAACAGCATCACAAGTTAACAACAATCGTTACAGATTTGAACGTGGTGAGCATGCGCTACACACATAACAATTTACTCGCGGCTGATAATACTTGTCGGGTGTCTAACAAGTTAAGTAAGATGAGCAGAGAATTCGTAACTGATTTCATTGCGACATATCAGCAACATACTGCACTATGGAAGGTGAAACCAAAGAGAGTACGCGAACAGAAATTTAAAAAAAAGAAGATATAGTGGATTGATAGTTTTTTTTGTGAGAAATATAATATAAAAGTTGATAGTGCATTAATAAAAAAGAAAATCCACTCTTTGGGGAGTGCTTTTCGCAAGAAATATATATTTAACATTTTTTTAAACTCAGCAAAAGTGGAATAGGTGAAGACGAACTCTACAAAACTAATTTACGCTACCACTACGACTTACTACTGTTTGTGAGAGTTCAACACGAACCAATGGACAATATCAGCAATATAAGAAGCCCAAATTCTGAAGATAAAGGTGAAGGATGTTGAGGAAATTCATAGGAAGATGTATCTGTGCATTTATGTGATACTGAAGAAATCGAGGAAAATGCCTTCCAAACAGTACGAGTACAAGTAGCAGTATATGATCGTGTTTATAATCTTCCTGCAACCATTTTTTTTTGTCAAAATCCGTTTCTTTATTTTTTTCTACAGCTCTAATATAAGTTGCTGCATAAATAAACAGTTCTTTTTTGTAAAGAACTTAAAAACCTATTTCAGTTCACTATTGTCAGCTCGCTTGTAACACTAACCTCACTACACTTGGCTTGCGATGTTTTGGAATTCCCAGTGAGCCGCGAGCCAGGAAATCATGACGGATAAATCCGTAGACCACTGCCATAAACACAACAATTTAACCGCTGCGAGCCAGCTGAACGGCCTATGCGTGAAACTGATGTTCCTGTGAATGGGCTTCGACAAGTACAGGCTCATCGCGAGAATATCCGCGCGCTGATCTTCAGCGAGCTTACTCGCGCACAAATGTGTGTGTGTGTGTGTGTATGGGTGGCTAATAACCACGACGTCGATGAGGCGTAAAGCCAGAATAATAATAATAAAAAAGAATTAACCTTCTAGAAAATCGATAATTTGTCCTCAATCCACCCAACGACATTTCAATTTCCGTTGTTTCTTGAAATCTATTGATCTTAATGCCAGTATGATTCGTTACACCACCAAATAATTTATATAAAAAAGTACCTGCCAGAAAACTTGAATCTGACTACATTGTTTTACATTGAAAACGCGTTGGTTCTGTACGTTAAAGTGCTTCATCGAGGAAATACACTGTTTCAGCCAAAAGGAAGCGGTATGATGTGACAATTTTATGCAATAAACTTCTTTAATTTACTTTAGTACCTACTACACCTTTTTAACAACATTTGTAATGTTACATTCTGTCTGTAAAAATCAATGCGGATTCATTTTTTAGTAAAATTATTTCTATTTTGTAATGAAACTTACCTAAAGTAACAACAACAAAAAAAGACACAGTTTTTAAAATTATCGCAAATTTGGTCATACTCACAGGTGCCACGTAAAATTGCAAAGTGAATATTTCCTTATAAATGTTTACATTGAATTTTCTGCTGCAATTATACACGTCAGGAAAAGCTATTCACTTCTGTGATTCCAGACTCCGTTCGGAAAGAATCCTTTAAGACTATCCAGATACTCTAGAAAAACAAAAGTTTTTTCGTCTTTTGAGTAATTTGTCTAACACCAGCTTATTTTTACGAGACTGTGTAATCAATTATTAATAGGTGTTTATGGTTTGTAGTCAGAAAAAAAAAGGACACAATCTTAAACGCTCTTATTTGAATCGTTTGTAACAGTAAAACTCTGTTACAAACATGATGTAGATCTAAAGTTATCTCCTAAATTGTGTAGTGATTAGTTAATACTAAGCAGTATTTCCACAGAATTATTATTATTTTTAGCATTCGAGAGAAAAACAGAAGCTTTCAATTGTGAAGAGTACATCACAATGAGTTTGACTGTAGATACAAGAAAGAAGTTTGAAAAAGGGATAATATGTAGCAGAATAAGAGGAAACTGGCTGATAGGGTTTGGTATAGCCCAAGCAAGAGGACAAGCAGTTACGTTTAATGTTATGCCTTCGTATAAAGATAAACAACATTTTTGTCATTCGTGTATTCTGATTTTTTTTTTAAAAAAAGGTTTAAAACAACGAGATAATATATTAAATACTAATTATTTTTTATTTTTATTTATCAATCTTGTTTCATGGATCCCTGCTGAGGAAGCACTTCTGGGATGTGAAACATGTCATGGTTAATATACATACATACAATATGAGTCATAATCATAGTAAAAAAACAATTATATGTTACAAAGAAAAAATAAAGACAATGAAATAAACATAAATTTTTATAACTGTGATTTGCAAAAGTCATATTGAATACAATTAATTGTTTTGTTCAAATTCTTGAATGGAGTAGAAGGAGTTGCCAATAAGATAATCTCTCAGTTTTTCTTTAAATACATCTTTATTTTCTGCAAATTGTTTTATACCCTTGGGAAGTTTATTAAACAGATGTATACCAGAATAATTAACTCCTCTTTGTACTAATGACAAGTATGACTTGGCTGTTATTAAAGTAAGTATTTTCGAGTTAAAAATTACTGAACAGTATGAATAACACATTAAGTGACAAGTAATGAACAACAAATCAAAGGTGTGAAAATGCAATAGGAATGGTAACAATAACTGTAGGCCCCATACCGCAAAAATGTCAGAAGCTTAGGAGCAAGAAAGATAATTCTGTTATTAATGCAGTTAAGATAGAACTGATGGCCGAAGTAAGAATGGCGTTAAAAGCATGGCGGTAGTAGAAATAAGTCTTCTTCAAACGCAGAAACCTTTCGCTATTGAAGATCGACTTGAATTACGAATGAAACTTCCAAAACAACATGTATGGATCGCAAAACCAGATAAAGGTGATGCTAGAACTTCGGCAATACCTGAATGTTGGAGAATATGATGTTGCGGAAGTATGATGAAAGACATGCGAATTGAGTAGGTATTATTAAACAATATACTGCCGGTAACTTTCTTATTATGAAAAACACGATTTTCATACAGTTCCAAAATGATCGATGAGCAGCAGATGCTGTTGTTAGTTGACAACATGCAGCCACCGAAATCAGGGCAGCATGAAAACTATTAAACGTTTCAGTCAGTAATCTAGATGGCAAAAAAATTGTGTTGGGGATCATTGCAGAATAGAAGGCGGGTGAAGAGAATTTTAGGCGTGTACAGGGCGTATATTGGCGACGAGGATTGGATAAATATTGGTGGAAGATTATAAGGAGTATAAGGAAGGGAAAAGAATACTATGACAGTAAATCTTTAATTGATTTCTGACATAAGACAGTAGGGAAGTTTTCATTTGTAGGTAGGAAATGAAGGACTGAAACAAATAATCTAAGTTAAGAACAACATAAAGTTAGAAAAGAGGAAATTCAAATTTCTTACCATAAATGGAACCAAAATAAATTTGATTCAACAGTTTAAGTATCTAGGAATAATTACTGATAATAAACTTAATTTTGAGGCTCATGTGGATTATATAAACAGAAAAGTGACAAGAAAGGTTGATTTGGTATTTAAATCAAGGAAGATATTTTATAGACAAGGAGAAAAAAAAACTGTGATGCCACATATGAAATACTGCCGCAGAGTACTTATAATTGGCAAATAAGAAAGTAGAAAGTTACAGACAAATTTCTATAAGGGAGTTAGAGGGTTTTAAATAAAAGATGTGCAGAAAATGTGAGTAATAAGTTTAAAATGTAAAGTTATTTATACACTGAAAAAGAAGTGGTAAGAGATATACGAGCATTTATATTTGGAATGGAAAATAATGTATTACCAAGGCATCTAAATAAACTGAATACGTAAATATGGCACTAGGTAAATAAACCATAAACAGGATTCTACGGTTCAAAAGAATAAGCTCTAGTTACGAACAAAATAAATTGGAACTAGAAATAAAAGAATCTGTATCTGCTGGAATGTTTAGGCAAAAAGTGGGCACTAACCTGGAAAGCTACGAATTTAATATAATTTAATTGCGATGGAACACACGATCCGATAGCAATTTCTCAACACACCCATTTTTTCCCCTTTCATGTACTGGCCTTATTTTGTCCTCAACAATATCAACTTCTTTCAACGTTTTGGGTAAATTATTTATCATGAAATGTGATCCTATAAAAAATGCGATGCTGAAGTTGTTCTCTCTATTGAAATGTTTTAAACTACTGAGCTGCTGAAAATATAGTGTATTTATAAACTTATTGAATGTATTAGTCAGAGGTTGTTTGTAAACAAATAAAAGTATCTCAGGTTATGAAGGGCTTTAACGTAAAATATATGAGGATTTTAATTAGGTACCTATGGAAATTTTCGTGGGAACATTAGTGAGGGTTTTAATGAGGACTGTACGAAGTAGGTTGTGGAGTACACAACATAACGAATTACGAAATTTATTATTATTAGAATATTTTTGTTATTATATAATTATGATTATGTATAGTAACTTTGGACATTAAGTTTTAAGGTCAGAGAACGTCGAGCTAGAGAAAACAAGATCTCTGGTTACGAGTAGTTGTTGAAATAAAGATGGCTTGAAAAGCAAGTATTAAAGAGACGTTCCATAATCCTGGCGGGGGGAACGCAAAATTGTAATTTTATATTGAAAAAAGGATCAGCCTGAGTGCAAAGGACGGGGATTCTACGATAACCGTGGTGCTGCAATTTGATGATGGATTCTTATGTAACTCGACGAGACAAATTGAAATTAAAAAATAATTTTTGTTGATATCTCACTTAATTCTCGAAATATCGTATCTCAAAATTGACGTGGTTAGTTTGAAATGCGGCCTGGACCAGAAGGAAAAATTCTCTATCGCAAAATTTGATCCTGACGAGACAAATCGAAAATAAAGAATAAAATTGTTTGATATCTCGCTTAGTTTTCGAGATATTCTATGTCAAAGGAGGTTAGGGTGAGATCCGACCTGGACCAGAAAAAAAATCACCAAAACCACTGTACCTACGTGGTAGAAATGCACTATAGGTGTTTTATTTTCTTCCTAGTGGTTGTTGTTAGGTTGAAATACGGCCTGGGCCAGAAGAAACGTCACCAAAAGCACTAGGAGGTATACCCATAACTGATTTTTGACATGCCATATCTCGAAAACTAATCGAGATATCAAACCACTTTTTTCTTTATTTTCGATTTGTTTCGTCGAGTTCTTTAAGAATTCATCATCAGAGTGTGGCGCCACGGTAATGATAGAACTGTATTAATGAACTGAAATCACTGTGTTCAGATAGAATAACGTTTGTAAAGAGGACCCCAAAAGATAAGTGCATAGTAACGGTTATTATGAAAGTGTAATTAACTATTTGAGTTGATATTCGAAATATAATTGATTTCATTTAAAAGATTATTTACTTTCAGCCGTGGTATTAAACCTAGTAATGGATATAGAGGACAAATAAAGATCCTGTAGTACTGGTCCGATACTGGACATTGTAAAATATAATTGTATTTATTTCTAAATAACGAGGAAACCTTGTAAGGTTCCATAAGCGTAAGCTGTACCACTAGGTTGGAGCTTACGCCGTTGACCTCGGAGCTGGCAGCGAATTATGCAGCTGAAGGTAACGCGCTCAGAAGGAATATTAAAACCTCACCCACTCGCGACTCGAGTTTGCCGCGTGCCGTATTTACACTCCCGCTCCGTGTTGACGCAGGGGCAGAGCCTGGCATATTACAAGCGACTCCGGTCTCCAACAAACATTTAACTCCGAGGTGTTGTCACGGAAGTTGTCAAACACACTTTGTTCCCGGAATGTGTGTGTATCAATTTAACGTTGATGCTCTATTGACTGAGAAAGAACTAAATTGATTTAAAACTCGCTTTTTGTCTGCCTGAACCAGAGAAGCTGTCGACCCATTTTTCTTCAACTTGTAATGAATTAACATAATCAGATTATTAATAATTTACAATAATAACGTAATGCACCAAAATTGGAGCTTAAGTTAATGATGAAAGGTTTGAGAATAGTATTGAAGTTTAAAAATCTATATATATTACAGATTAACATTAACATAACTACACAAATTTCATATTTAACTCAATTTCACAAATAAGTTTTTTTTTTTTTTAACCATTTCATTCCTCCCAGCAGAAGGCTGGGAGGCGGGCTGCTGGAGAGTCATAGGGGACTCTTTTCAGCCAATCTACTACTACGGGGAGGGAAGGGGGATGGAAGGTCGGCCGTGGCCTTCTAGGGAACCATCCCAGCATTCGCCTAATTGTCTGAGGGAAACCACGGAAAACCTCAGACAGGATGGCCGAACCGAGTTTAACCCCGGTCCTCCCGAATGATAGGTAGGAGGCCAATATTGGCCTCCTCCCATCTCGGACTCACAAATAAGTTTTTTTTTTTTTTTTTTTTTTTTTTTTTACATTTCATTCCTCCCAGCAGAAGGCTGGGAGGCGGGCTGTTGGAGAGTCATAGGGGACTCTTTTCAGCCAATCTACTACTACGGGGAGGGAAGGGGGATGGAAGGTCGGCCGTGGCCTTGTAGGGAACCATCCCAGCATTCGCCTAAGTGTCTGAGGGAAACCACGGAAAACCTCAGACAGGATGGCCGAACCGAGTTTAACCCCGGTCCTCCCGAATGATAGGTAGGAGGCCAATATTGGCCTCCTCCCATCTCGGTCACACACACACAAATAAGTGTCACAATGTTTAAATATATAGAATTGAAAAAATATACCACCTGCGAGAAATTTAGCATTATGAAGTATCAGATGAATACCTTCTACACACCAAAACGTAACTTAAGCGGTGATCTAAGCTATCACCAACGCTATGTATATTACAATGTGCAATTTGATTTAAATGAGTTATTCGGTTTCTGTTTGATGCGGCCACTGACATGTAAAATTACAAAATATACGGTTTTGATCTGATAATCTTAGTAATAAGTAATTTAGTGAAGGCATAGTATACTTTATTTCTATGTGCAATTTGTCCGATATCCGTTCTCCTGTTTTTGCATAATGTGGGAATATACGACACCGGTGGCGATTTCAGTACACACCCATCTCCCCACTTTCTGCAGCCACCTACATTCGCCCTCTACAAATTTCACCATTAAATTCTTTCAACGTTTTTGGTAAATTATTCATCATTTTTCGTAGTAACTTATTATAATCACTGACACCTTTACCTAAAAAAGAGAATCTCCCTACACCCTTGTGTCTAAAATCGAGTACCAGCTTGTGGTCATGGTTATCTTTCCCCTTCCATGCATTACTTTTAATTCTTACACCAATATTTTTCCATGCCTCTTCACCAGTATACACCTTGTACACTCTCATGACCCTCTTCACCCTCCTCCTGTCTTCCAATGAATCCCATTCCAACTCTTTTACCATCTCTGTTACTGATTCCATTCTGCGGTAATTTCCATAAACAAATCTAGCAGCCCTTTTTTGCGCCCTGTTCAACTCCTGTATTTGATACTCAAAATGAGGGTCCCATACTACACTACCATATTCGAGCAATGGTCTGACCAAAATTTTGTAACCCAGTTCCTTTACTTCTCTCGTACATTCCCTCATCACTCTCTCCAACAAGTGCAGAATTTTGAAACCAATCCCTACTACCTGTCCAATGTGTCCTGCCCAGTTAAGCTTGTTATCAAATGTAATGCCAAATTATTTACATTTCAACGAGAAATTCTCTCCTCACCTTGGAATCATAATTAACCTTTAGTTTTTTTATGTGTGTATCTAATAATCTGACTCTTCTTTGCATTTATCTTCATCCCATGCATACCAAACCAACTAGATATCCTGTCCAGATCACCCTGCAGTTGTTTGCAGTGCTCTACCGTTTTGATCGTTTTATATAGCATTATGTCATCTGCAAACAATCTAATCCTGATAGTAAACCATCAACGTGTTGTACGTAAGTTGTTTGGATAAAAATATCCTATATTGTAGCCAATGATATATGCTCTTACGAGGGTAGTCACACAAGCCTGTAGAACACAAATAAAAAAAATTAGCAATATCGAAAAAACAAACAAATTAAAGCACAATTCTTAAGCTTCAGAATTATATAATTATTTTTCAACATAGTCACCGTTAAGGCTAACACATTTCTCCCAACGTTTTTTATTATTTCGACTTTTCTAGAATCCAGGATTTGACAGCTGCCTCCACTTCATCGTCAGAGGTGAGTTGGGTTGGGTAGTTGTAAGTTAAGAGGCGAGTGAAGGGAGTGTTGACATTTTATAAGACCTATATTGAGGATGCAGACCGGCTGGATGTTCGTAGAAGACTTAGGAGAGGTCACTTGGAAGAAAAGAGATTAGCGTGACCAGAAACTAGCACCTTATTTAAGTGTAAAGGGACGGGAAGATTTTGTTTTGCAGTTAAGGAAGTCAAGGATTAAAATAAATTATCGAGGGATATGCGGAACTTTAAAGAAATTAAAATAAAAATTCGAAAAAGGCAGACGTTGCTGTGTAGGGAAATTTACGTTGGGACACCTTAATTATATTAAGTTAAATGAAGAAAAAAAAATTCAAGGAAAATAATAAAGAATAATACTGTAATTATGACGACTAACAGAGCTTTTGTGGATTTGTTTAGACAGGTTTAGTTAGCTTCACTTTCCACATATGTTAAATATACTGGAGTCATGTGAACTTTTTATTGTGTCTATGTTTACTGCTAGATCTCTGTTTTCATTGGAAATGCAGTCCGGTCCTCCTTTTTTTGCTGATTGCCATGAGCCTAGTTGACCCCGAGGTCGTGAGAGGCAGGGAAGGACTGACGTCAAGGAGCAGGAAGGAATTCCGTCATGGTCTTATGAAGGACCCATGCCTTCATTCACCTTGAATGGTTTCGGGAAACCACGAGAATCCGAACTCTACCTGGCCAAATGGGATTCGAACCAGCGACGTCCCAGGCTCATTCACTAGACTCGCAGAGTTTTAATTTGAAGAGTGGAGGAGTGAATGCGAAAAGCCACGTAGATGTTAACCAGCTGATGTTTAACATCAAGAGAATCAGTTGGTAGGGTAAATATCTTGGCATAACGTTTAATAACAAACTCTATTGGGCAGAGCACATTGGGCAGGTGCTGGGAAAAGGTAAAAAAGTCCTCCATTTACTGTAGAAAGTGATGAGAGGATGTAAGTACCAGAGAAGTTAGGGATTTGGGTTACAAAACTTTTGTCAGACCATTTCGGGCCCACATTTTGGTTATCAAATGCAGTAGTTGGAAGGTGTTCAAAAAAGAGCAGCTAGATTTGTTTGTGCAAATTATAGCAGGATCCAATCAGTAACTGATATGATAAAGGAGCTGGACTAGGAGTCATTGGAGGACAGGAGGAGGATGAAGAGAGTGCTGGGAATGTACAGGGCATATGTCGGCGATAGGGCTTGGAGGGATATTGGTCGAAGAATTAGCAATAGTGCATGGAAGGGGAAAGATGATCATGACCACAAGCTGTCACTCGGTTTCATGATTAAGGGAGTGGGAAAATTTTCTTTTGTTGGTAAGGGTGTCAGGGATTGGAACAAATTACCAAGTAAGGTGATGAATAATTTGCCAGAAACGCTTAAGGAATTTAAAATTAAAATTGGTAAATCGGACACGTATATGGGGGAGGAATTTAACACTCCAATTAAAAAATAATATATATATATATATCATAATCTTCCCATTACAACTTGGTATGGGAAAGTAACACGGGTAATGCACTTTAAATATCTGGGAGAGATCATCCAACCATCAGGACTGAACACAATAGCCAACCAAGAAAGAATATCAAAATTACAAAAAGCGTATAAGCTTACTTGGAAACACTACAATAAAAAATCTGAATAAAACTTTCTCGGGTAGCTAGCCGAGTTAGTACATCGTTTGACCACGTCGTTTCGGCGGTCACAAACTCTGCCGCCATTGTCAAGTGACAATGGCGGCAGAGTTTGTGACCGCCGAAACGTCGTGGTCAAACGATGTACTAACTCGGCTAGCTACCCGAGAAAGTTTTATTCATTTACAACGCCGAGAAAATCTCCAGTCTTACATAATAAAAAATCTATTTCTGTCAACGCCAAACTAAGGCATTACAGTGCAGTAGTTCTGCCGGAAGCACTTTATGCTGCAGAAACTACAGTGATTCATGGTCATAGAAAAATAAGAGACGTTGAAAAGCAGGAAAGGAAAATTCTGAGGAAAATATTCGGACCAGTTTTTCGTGAACGAATTTGGATAAAGAGGCCATCAAAAGAGCTCTACAAACAGATAGAAACAATAACTGACAACTTTAGAAAAAGAAGGATGAAATTTTATGGACATATTAGCAGGATGAACAAGAACAGGCTCACAAGGCAAATCTTTGAGATAGTAAACACCAGTAAAAACAAGATTAAATGGATATCTGAAACAGAAGAATTGGGAATCACACAAGACAACATAAACAAGCAAGAACAGTTTAGAAACATCATAAAGAAACATACACTTAAACGAACACAAACCAAAAAAAGAACAGGAAACTAATGGTCAGAAGAGCGCAAGAAAGAACACAGCGAGCGTATGAAGAGAATTTGGGAAGAAAGGAAGAAGAAAAAAACATCATGACTACTCAAGTTCAGTCGCTCTCTTTAAAGGGAATAATCGAAGAAGAAGAAGAAGAAGAAAAGTGGTGATTAGATGACTCTGAGAATTGCCACCTGAGCGTTAGCTCCATCGCAATTAAATTAATAGTAATAATAAAGCCTCAGCATCTTCGAAACTGGTCAGTGCAGTAGCCTGGATCGATGCTGTTGAAAATATCATCGTTGTAGCTAGAGAAGAATAAGGAAAGATGTTCACATCAGCGTGTATGGAGCTGGACTGCTTTATAGAGCAGCGCTTACCGCCTCACCGTCAGATAAGCCTTTTTACGAGGAATCTGCCAGCTTACATCTGATAGAGCTCCTGGTGGATGTCACCAGGTTTATCTCCTACTCTGACATTTATGAACTGACTCTCCGTCAGCCATAAACTCAACCCACCTCGTCGCTCAGCTCGCTTCACAGCTGAACGTAGCTAATCTTTCAACTGGATGTTATCTTGTTAAAGTCCAGCTGGCGGAAGAATTTTTCATCTTTTGAACTCTGACGATAAGGAATAAAATTTGAAGATACACAATTCCAGATCCGTTGTGAATGAAATACAGAGTGTTTCGTCAGTGGTTACGGCGTGAGGTTACAGTAAAATGTTTATTTTGACGTGAATACATCTTTAAAGTTCAGCGCTTGGTGGCATCCTAGAGTAACGAATAACTTGAAAACTCTCTGTACAGTATGAAACGACAAGTACTCGATGACTACTGAAGGTACTCAAGGACGTAGGATAGAGAAAGGTTTAAGGGTTAAATTGTATTAGCCGGCATCTACCCGCCCCTCTTCAACTCGTGGAAGGGACGCCAATTCTGTGCAAACCCAGTAGCCGTAGACCCGTAACTCGCTCATTTGCCCCATTAATCCAGGCGAGATAACATCGTTTCCCATTAAATACAGTTCGTCGGAGAATTTAGGACTTTTCAAGATCGCTAAAAGTAGAGAGGTTATGGTTATTGAGTTCGCACGGCTACTAGTTTCTCGTAGGATTCGTGGAGAAAAGAAAATTAGGAAAAACTGTGACAGTGAAAATGTCAGAGTGCAAAGTGGTAACAAACTGGAATCAGAACCATCGGAAAATAGGTATAAATAAAGCCACGGAGAAAAAAAATGAATGGGGGGGAAGGAGCAGGTCTTGATCTCATCGATACCCAGTGGTGTAGGGGATGGAGTTCAGAACTACCTCCGATAGACATGGACTGTCCAGAGAAACACAATCACACCACAGTCCATCAGCCCAGGCTCTTTTGCTTCTGTATACCTCCTCTGAAACACGTGATGTAGCACCTGAGTTACTAAGAAGAACTATCTCGTGTACCTAAATAAAACGTTCAACAGTTAAGTACAGTAGTTTTCTGTGTACATAAATAAAATGTTAAATTACAACAATATTTGTCTAAAAAAATACATTTGCAGTAGGAACCCCGTCTAATAGCTACCCGTAATTTTTTTTTCTCTCCCTTCCTGAGGAGGTGTTAAACCTGTCGTCCTCGGTATCCTTCGGAAGAGTGCTAGCACTAACTATCGCCATGACCTCCCACCATCGCCTTTCTTTCTCTTGCACACAGAAAATCTATGTATATAAAACGAAAACCGGATATAATGGTCCCAGAAAAACTCGAAAACTACTGCGGAAATTTCGATGGGTTTTTCATCATTTTAAAGATTAGAATCTCAACTGAATTGCTTGGTATGTCTTATGCATCAACGTAACATAAAGCTGGAGCAGTAAGTGAAAATCTGAACGTATCGCGTGAAACACCAAGGATGAAATAAGAACTAGATGCATGCTTCGTAAAAAATAATAGCCATAATATTACATGTAAGGTTTCCTTTACATAGATGGCCGTATGGAATGCGAAGAGGAAACTACGTAAAATGGGAAATAGTAAATTAATTTCAATAATATAATTAATAAAACCTTTCGATATCTTCTATGCTTAAAGCTACCATCTCAGGCAGCACAGCTACAATCTATGATGATTGGATGTGAAATTACATTCGTTGTTGGCAGTAAGTAATGCATATTTGATGGGTTTTAACATGAAAGTGCACTGTTTAAAACTTTTGGTGTTGGAATTTCCGTTTTTTTTTTTAATAATTTGTTGTTGAAAAATTCCGTCTTTACCACATTTCAGGAAAAAAAATTGTTTCTATTGTTGCACGAATCACTGTGGTTATTATGACGAATCTTCGTACAAATGTTACTGATAGGATGTCTAAAAATATTGCAGGAATAAATCAACACTAACCCCTTCTCTTTTCTACTACATCGGGGGTTAGCCGTTTAAATACCTATTAAAAAAATGGAGTCCAGTAAATTGCAGTAAATTGACTTTTGTTATGAACTTCAGTACTGTCTGCGTGGGCAAATCAACCTAGATCTACTCCGGGAACTCTGCTAGTTTCAGCTAACAAGCACTCATTCTTCTTTTCCTAGAGGTAGATTTGCAGCAGATTTCCATTCTTCACCGTGCCTTTCTCTTCAGCTCATTGCAGGAGAGGTATCCCATATCTCACATCATTTGATCCTCTCTGGTTTCCGCCTTCGATGGTGCCTTTCATTATCGCTGTCAGGAATCTCACAAGTTCTCTTTTCTTCTGAACGTGACGACACAGACTCCGTGCAGAACTATATACAACAACGCTGGACACTCGTAAGAAATGAAACCCATTCCCAGCTTTGACGATTGGTGAATTACTGCAACTCCTGCTGGAAGATACTAACCAAACTTGTGCTCCACATGATTACAGCCAAAACTCTCGGTGGTAATGGTGCTCCATTATGAATACGACAACTCAATAGTGACAGTAATGATATAAAACACTATTGCCATTATTGGAATTATTTGCAGGATGACCCGCAAAAGCGGAAACGTCTGATGATGATTGTCATTAATGGCGTGGATATGTTCAAAGTTTCGCTGTAGTCCGACATCACTTGTAAGTTGCAGCCCGCTCTGTTCCTCAGGTGTCTGATGGTTCCTGGCAACTAACACGGTGCTTGCTGACTGTAATCCCAATGCTGGGAGAAGTTTTACCCATTTGGGATTTGGCCACCAAGATAGGTGAAGTAATAGTGCAAAAATCCAGCAATGCTAAGACAGTAGACGTTGCGCTCCCCAGAACATGCCGCCTCATCACAGGGTGTCTCAGACCATCGCCTTTGAGCAAAGTGGAGATACTAGCTGGCATCGCTCCTGGAGATATACGCCACCAGCGTGGCAAGGTTTAAAGTGATTGAAGACGTCAGACACCCCCTTCATGGCTATACACAAGCGCCATCGAGACTATAGTCCCGTTCAAGCTTCATGCGAACTTCAAAGCCACCAACTGGAGCTCCAAGCAATTAAAGAATACTGGCTTGGGAGAAGAGATTACAACAAGGGTTCGAGTGGATCAAGCCAAAAGAGGATATACCACCTGGGTCTGAACAACCATGGCCCATGACTCTCTAAACAGGCCTCGAGTTGGAGTTGGCCGCTGCAAAGATACACTTGCCACTTGGGGATACGTGGGAGGATAGCCAGATACCACATGTTCCTGCGGGGAGAGAGATACCATTGTACATTTGCTGTCTTGTCCACAAATTGGAATAAATATATCTCAATTTGACCTCCAATCAGCTACTGACAAATCCATCGCATTGGCGGAAAAACTACCTCATATTTGATGCTGTCATCGACAAAAGAAGAAGTGCGCGATTCGTAATCACCATCATCTTCCTGGACAATGTGTGAACGAAGACTTTCCCGGCGTGTTGCTGAAATGTTGTCTTCACGGTTTCTCCACCGGATAGTTTAGAAAGACGAGCTTTCGGCTATGGTTGTCACAGTCGTAACAGTAGACCTGAATAAGGCGGCAGAGCTAGCCGACGAAAGCTCGTCTTTGTTCAACACTATCCGGTGGAGAACCCGTGAACATTACCTATCTTCCTCGACAGTTTGCAGCCTCTGACCGGATCTGCATGAACACAGTACTCTCCAGCGTCTCCGGTCTCTTCACTATTCCTCCTCCTGTATTGCTTTCCAGTTCGCTTCTCTGTTTTGCTCAGTATTTTCTATTCCCTTGTTACACCTATCCCGTGGCGTTCCTATCTTCTTGCAATTTCAAAGCATATATTCTCTTCGGCAATCTCTCATCACTTATCCGATGCGGTATGGAGGAGGCCTAGTGGTTAAAGTGTCTGACTCGAGCTCGAAAGGTCTCCGGTTCGAATTCCTGGGTCGGTGGGGATTTTCATTGGCTCTTAACCCGACTTTCACCTTTGGTACTGCTTGCTTTGTAACGTGAAGTACGCCAGAACGCATCCGTGGTTCAGATTCCACATTAAACTGTAGGTCCTCTGTACTCGATAGGACTACCGGGTTAGGCTAAGGTGGCTACGACAGTGCGGAATGCGTTGCCAATATAAAACTTCCCACCAGGTCATTACGACCACACAAAATTATTATTATATATGACCGATTCTGTTCATATGTCCGGACCATTGAAGTTTTGATCTTTCATTTTTGTCCTGTACAGATTCATCTTTAACTGCCTTCCTCGTATGCTCATTCCGCAACCCATAATCACGATACTGTGCGCTGTATATATATATATATATATATATATATATATATGAGCCTCGTCGAAGGCGAGGTTTTTAGAAGCGGGATAAGACTGGTGGCAAGGAACGGGAAGCAATTCGACCATAGCGTTTTCGAGGAACAATCCCGCCTTTCGCCAGTAGTGATTTGGGAGAAAACAGAAAACCGAAATCTCGATGGCCGGATGGGAACCGAAGCTGCATTCTCCCGACTGTGAGGCCAGAACGTTACCGCTACTTCACTATGTTATTTTGCGTGCTGAAGTCCAGAAGGTTTAAACCAAAACATCTTCGTAGTTGGTTTGGAACGAGAGACTGTTAAACTTGATGGCTCCATTGGTGTCTTTTGGAAGAGTAGGACTGAATAGGCTGGCACCGAGCTCACCCCCTCCTTACCTTCATCTTCAGATTGCAGTAAGCATCAATTATCACATTCACTCATATCCACAATAACAAGGAGCAAAGGAATTGACCTCCGTCCTTGCTCGAATCTGATCAGATCTTACAGTTGCTTAGAAACTTCCTCAGTGAAGAGCATATTAACGTACATAGGTTAGTTCCTATTCCCGTTCATCCATCAGCGGTACCAACTTTGGAATTCTTGTTACGTGGTGTTGATTTGAAATAACAATTTCAAGTTGAACAACCCTGACAACAGAAGCAACTCAGACGGTTGACTTAATATGAAAAAACCTTTCCAACACCAGTGCTACCGCACGGAGGAAAGATTTTATTCGTGATGCAGGAAGACCTTCAAGTAGACGATCAGAGATCAGAGTGCAGGGGCGAACCAATCAGGGGCAAGTATTGGATCGCGAGGCGCGTCGATCAGTTTGAGGGGTTGAGAAGAGGGCGGAATGTTTCCAAGTTTTATTCATAATTAATAAAGGAAAATTTCTGTGCCGCTCGAAACCAAAGTTCCAGGCAGCAATAAGACAAAATTCAGCTTTTATTTTAGTTCCACTTAAAGTTA